>CAJNDV010032501.1:0-25640 GCA_905221635.1 Symbiodinium sp. CCMP2456 | reverse complement strand
CTGCTGCTGCTGCTACTACTGCTGGTGCTACGACTACTACTACGACTTCGACAAATACGACGACTACGATGACTGCTACTGTTTTTCCTCCTCGGCCTGCTACTACTACTACTACTACTGCTGCTGCTGCTGCTACTACTACTACTACTACTACTACTACTACTACCACCGAATCTACTACGACTACCGCGACCACGACTGCTGTGGCGGCAGCCGGGCCTGCGGCCGCTGCTGCGGCGGCTGCGACTACGACTTCGACTACGACGACGACGAGAAAAAGACGGCATGGTCTTTGATTCCTGTTGTCACCACCTGCGTTTCTGAGGGTCGAGCATTTCACCGACATCACGGGCACGGATGGCCAAGCGAGCACCTTCCAAAGCCACCTGCATGTGAGGCATCGCAAGGCCACAGAACGTAGACCGGGACATCGTCCCACACGGCCATGTCAACACAAAGTCGTCCGGCACACTTTTTCCGCCGTCTTTTTTGATGCTGCGCGCATCTTGGCGGCTTCACGCCAGATCTGCTTAAACGACCTCGGTACATTCTAGCGGGATACTCTACAGTCTCTGCAAGCAGATGTCCTGAAATCGCAACATGGAGAAATCTCGAAACCCCAGAACCTACCCCGCTACAGCCCGCAACCCGACACCACACATTCCCAAATCACGAAAAATTTAATATTAACCTAAACCGCTCACCCCTAAAGCCTTACAAACCCTAAACCCTAAACCCTGCTGCTCACAGGCCAAGGGACCTTTCTTTGCCCTGGCGCAAGCCAAGGAAGATCTCCTGGGAGAAAAGGCCCCATGTCGGGGTTTAGGATTCGGTTTAGGGTTTAGGGTTTAGGGTTTAGGGTTTAGGGTTTAGGGTTTAGGGGCCTACAGAGCTTTGGCGTTTCGTTTTTTGTTGGAGCTTTGGAGCGTCCAGTTTTGTAGGGTTGGGGTTTACATGCTTTAACGTCCGTCGCCGTCTTAGTGCTTTCGGGTTTATAGGCCTTTTTGGTTGTGGAGATAAATGCTTCCAACCAATACAAGCTTCGCGCGGCAAGCTCCATTCTTCTGTCAAAGGTGTGCGAGCTGTGCGATAGTAGCCATGCATGCAGCTTACATCGGGCGTGTGTAGCCCATCGTGACTTGATCTCCGTCGAGCACAGAGGGAATATGGCGGGGGATTATTTCCAAACAAGCCTCACGATGCCTTACTCAAAGCCACTGTACCACATACGACTCGTACGACCACTCCAGCTGAAGCAACCTCTCAGGCCGCTTACGGAGGAGCCGCCTTCAGACACAGGTAAGTCACAGGTACCCTTGCATTTCTCAAATGGGGGGCTTCCGAAAATAGGGGACCCTAATATAGTACCCTAAATCCCAGAATAAGGTACCCTAATTTTCGGAAACTCCCAAATCTCTCCGGGGCACGAAATTCCGCAGCAGCAGCGCAGCCTCCTCGAGTCGGCAGGGAGTGAAGCCATCGGGCGGATCGCCCTGAGACGAGGCTTGGCGGGGTTTACGGTTGAGCGGTGTAGGGGTTTAGGGGCTTCGGATTTACGGTTTTAGGGTTTAGGGTCTAGGGTTTTAGGGTTTGGGGTTCTGCCGGGTAGTCTGCCAAGGAAGCTTTCGGAATTGATGCCAAGTTCCTGTGGAGTTGCAGTGTTCTGTAGTCGGGGCGTGGTACACATGGCGACTTCACATTGAATGGAAAAACAATAGGCACGAGTTAAGTACCTAAATCTAAAAAACAAGGATAACTGCCCAAGGGTCGCCTGAACCCAGAAACTAAAGACAAATTTTACAGGGCACTTCCAAGACTCTGCGCTGCAGCATGGATGACTTACTTAGGATACTTCAATCCTCGCTTGGCTCTTCTTAAACCCCAAGCCCCTAAACCCTGAATCCCCAAACCTATCCGCAGACCCCTAAGTGAGGGTTACGTCCTAGCTGCTCCCACGTCGAGCCTTCGAGAGCCGCTTCAGGAACCTGGGCGCTGGAGGTTTTCTACCTTCTAAAGGCTCATCTGTGCATATGTAGAGATACACATATACATATGCATATCCGTCTGCGGAATTACGACATGCACATACATACATCAATACATGCATGATTCCTTCCCCCATTCATGAAATGTCCCCCCTTGACAATCAAAAACACTTTCCGAAAAATCCACCTGAAATTCGTCCCCCGCCTTTTAAAACCTATATTAAATTCGGGAGGTTCAGGAGCGAGAGCACGCGAGCGAACAGCAAGAGCAGGAGCAAGAGTGGGAGAAACACCCTCAACCCATCTCAACCCTAAACCCTCAAAAACCCCAAAAGCCAAGAGCAGGAGCAATAGCCGCAGCGGGAGTAGGAGCAACAGAAAGAGCCAGAGCAAGATTCCCTCAAAGTGACAGTAGAGATAACCCCCCGTAATAATAATGCCCCTTTTCGAGTTGTTATTGGGGGCCCCCCTCCCTTTAATATTAGGGGGAAGGGATTACATGCCTTTACGCATACATGCATACAGACATGCATGCATGCACGGGTGCATACTTGTATACATAGGTACGTACGTACATGCATCCATACAGACACGCCGATTCTTGTAGTTGCACGTCCACGGGCTGCTAGCTGCCATCAAAAGGCTCGTAGCGACCAGTGCGCTTTGCAGGATCTGCGGCCTCCTAGCCAGAAAACAATCCGTGCAGCCAGGGTTTAAGTTAGAAAGTTCAGCGATTTAGGGTTCAGGACTTATGGGTGTAATTTGGGTTTCGGGGTTTACTGTCTGGGGGTTTAGGGTTAAGAACTTGGGGCTTTTTTCCGGACTTAGGGTTGAAAACAGCAGAACTATATAAGGGTATGATACGGCTGTCGTGGCACCAGTATTGGTGCTGGGACTACGATGTGCAACGCCTTTTCTGCAATAATCCCCCTCTTGCAAGCCCGTACGAACCCAGGTAGAACTGGGACCAGGACGTATGACTCTCTCACTGTAGCTGTCTGTCACTGCTGCAGGAAAGGACATGAAACCACCACGGACAGTGAATTTACATGTCTGCGAAAAACCCTAAACCCTAAAACCCTAAACCCTAATCGTTGAGAGCCTTCTCCCGAAGAAACCGCTTCAGTAAATGTCCGAGATGAAGCGGGAGCTGCGCCCATGGCTGATCCGGGCCTCAGGACTCTGCGATTGCCGAATGTATATATATATATATATACCTATATATATATATATATTACACACACCTATTCATACATATGCATGTGCGTGTGTATATATATATATATGGCTTCTTTTGGTTTCTCCGAGAGATAGAGCAGCAACATATGCACGAAGCTTCAAAAGCCCTGCACACTATAAATCCTATATATAACGAAGGGGGATTGCAGAACATCGTAATCTTACACCTCATATCAATGCCTTTTCCTTCACTAGGAGTTCGCATTTGTACTGCACAGTGTGCGCTTTGCGATAGCAGCCTTACAGTGCTGAGATAGTTAGACTGGTAACTAGCGCCCTGAAAAGCGTGTTGCCGTGCCCACCATGGAATGTAAACGGAATACGCGGAGCCCAGAAGTCACGAATACCGTAGCCTGGATGGTTCCGGACGGGGGACCTGTGTAATGTAGGGGCCTTAATAATTGGAGTAGGGTTGTGGGGTATATTATACTACAATTTTATTAAGGAGCCCCCAAAATAGCATGGGAAATTATTTAGGCTTCTATTTTAGGACTCTTCTGGGGAGTGGGGTCGAAGAAAGGAGCCGTGTAAGCGGACAACATACAGCACGACGAGCTTTCGTATGGCGCCGTATACCCCGAAACCCCCCTAAACCATAAACCCTAAACCCTAAACCCCAAACCCTAAACCCTAAACCCTAAACCCAGAGTCTGCAGCTTAAAGGCCCCCATGTTACGTTACATGTAGTGCAACCCAGAAGTCAAGCACTGGTTACTGGCCATTCTGTGGATCGGAACAGAACATGCGGGTGCTTTAGCGGCCGTACCACTGTAAGTAGAATAGGGTTTGATGAGGGTGTTATCAAAGCTTTCTTCGGGCTTTAAAAATTTTAGTACAGGCCTCAATAACTAGGGTTGGGTTTAGGTGTCTATGATAGTATCGTGCTCTACTGACACACAAACTGATGGGCCTGTTATTACCAAGTTTGGACCCCTATACTACTGCCATGAACAGTATCTGGAGCGATCGTTACAAGAGACTGGGAAGGTGCTCATCCATTTCCTTCTCGAGCGCCCGAATTCAGGACTTAATCAACATCCATCGGTGGGGTGATCTTAACTTAAACATGGCCTCGCCAACCATCGTAAGCAGCGGACCATCCACTTCGCAGCAAAGATCCAAGTAGCCTGAGGCACGGCCAAATGCAACAAACCAGTCGAACAACCAACATCCCAAAAAACACCACTCCAGACGATATCGCACATAGAACACGATGCTTCCTTGTGGGAACGGCGTCGGAGTTTCTGTGGAAAGCCGGCACTTTGACACCACTATACACCACTGAACCTCTTCAAACCATCCGGAGTTGGAGCCGAAGTGTAAATTCACCTCCAGGTGACGGCGCGCGTGCTCGCAGGCGACAGCCACGGCGGAGCTCCCTGCTCTTACCGCTTGGAACATGGGTTTAGGGTTTAGGGTTTAGGGTTTAGGGGTTTAGGGTTTAGGGTTTATAAAGGGACATGCACTCAACGTTCTGTTCAAGAAAATGCTCGGCGCCTTGTATGACATCCGTACGCATGAGGCTCGGATCTGCTAGAAATGCAGTGGCAATCCTCGGTTCATTGTCAAGCAAGGGCACTCTCATGATGCAAGGGCACTCTCATGATGCTTTCAGGTTCTTTGGGAGTATTTGGGGCTTTCTGCTAGCGACTCCAAAATGAACAACTCTTGGAATCCTTCTACTCACGCAATACAGCGGCAACGGGAAGCTGTTCAGACTGTGGACCTCGCGTACAGCAAAAGGCCCTGGTTTCAATGCCCACTGACTGTAGCTATGAGTATGACGGTGATAATTATGGGCGACAGTACCTGCTGGCCGAAAAAGCTGCATTCTCCATGCCCTTTGCTTCCGCCACATTCAAGCAGTGCATACTGCATTCCATCTAAACCCTGCGTACACTCTCAGCCGAAATTCTTACGCTTGTGGCCCTCCGGCTCTGAAGCATCAAAACTGCACAACTTTTCCGGCAAGACCAAACTAAGACTGACGGATTTGTGACAGCACATGCTGCTCTACTGAGTTTGGGGATTCCTATAGAATGTCGGCGTGAACTCACTTTCACTGCGGCTCGGTCTTGCCCTGCAGGTATCAGCTCATTGGGATGTGCTGTATTGAGTCCGGAGTCAACCTGATGGCAAATACTATAATCTGTCATGGTTTGTGTATTTGTGGATGACCCTGATACGGTTTCGACACCGACGTGACTAATTACACCGTACAAGCTGAGTGTCATTGCTGCGGCGCAGCCAGTTTGCTGCAGCACCTGGGCGCTCAGAACGCTCCAGTCAGCAACAAGTCTGAACAAAGGCCAGCTAGCAGTGCAATTGAACACCTCTGAGATGCATGCTGCATCTGCGTGCGATCGACACGTCATGCCTCCATTGACTAGCCTTGGCATGCAAGTCAAGTGTATGCCGCGGAGTCAAGGCATGACAAGCCACATACGCAAGCAGCGAGTTTCTGCACGAGGACAGGAAACAACTGCACATGCTTAAGCCTTAAGAACCCCTGCTTGTGAGCAAGGTGCACAGGAATATCCACCGCAGCTTGGACCTTCGCCCATAACATGACGGTTTGTGTTGTGGCGGAGGTCTGACTTCAGCACAAGCTCTGTTGACGTGAAACGGGCTGCATGTGGACATTCCGTGTTTGGTTTTGAGATACAACAAACAGTAGTAGTACCGCAGCGTGCCATAAAGAGCATGGTGATCATGTTTGTGCAAACTGAAGAGAGCTTCAGTGCAGAGATATTCGTAACACCATGTAAACGCATTCCCCTTAGCCCTAAACCCTAAACCCAAGTTCTGGGTTGCCTCACGGATGGCCACGTAGTCCACGGGCCCATCGTTTTTTTGCGCCCGCGTGCGGCCGTGAATGGCCATGAGGGTGCATCCTCGCGCAGCTGAAACGGTTTTAAGCGAATGCCTTGGTTATTTCCCCAAATTTAATCTCAACTAAGCACCACAGACACAGCCGGAAGACTGGCTCGGCTAGTCAAAAGGCAGCTTTCTCAAGAACACGAAGCCCAATTCATGCACGGCCCGTTGATTGCCGTACCCTGCTGACTGGGCGTGCCTGCAGCAGCCAGTTGCTGCGCGAGGATCACAGTCCGCACCTGAAATTGGCAAGCTGCCCAAGATGTGTATGTCCGTATAAACAAATAAATTTAGATATTTTCATAAGCATGTATGTATGTATGTACGTACGTATGTCTGTATGCATATATGACCATGGATAGAGAGATAGATAGATAAATTGATTGATAGATTAGATAGATAGACAGAAAAATAGATAGATAGGTAAGTAAATAGATAGATAGATAGATAGATAGATTAGGTAGACAGATAGAGAGATACATAGATAGATAGATAGATAGATACGTGTGTATCATTATGTCATTATATGTGCGTCATGTGCGTATATATGTAGGATGATACACCATGATGTGCTTTGTCCCAGCTGCTTTACTTTCTGCTTGGACCTGCGTCGTCATGTTTATTGCGCCTTTCTCCGTCGCAAATCGCAATTGTAGTCGTCACTCTTGCCTTAATTGCACCAGTCGATAGGTTCAGGAGCGGTGCTGGTTGCCGCAGTGACTGCGACTGTTAGTTGCCGTCATGGATTTCGTTGCTGGTTGAGCCGAGCTCCTGCTCTCAGAATTATTCCCGGGCAGGCCGCGCCTGCCGCTCTTGCGCAGTCTCCCCGTCCAGCAAAAGAATCCTCAGCTACGATTGAACTGCTTTCCAGCTCGGGGCCTATGCAGCGACATCGAAGTGCACATGCACCCCTAAACCCTATAAAGCTAAAGCCCCATAAGATGTTCTGTCCGAGCCGCTTGCAGCAAACGGCTTTCCTCGGATCTCCCAGGCGCTCGAACATCGCGATTAAAGCCAAAGCATCAATCAGCTCTCGCGACAAATAGCCCTCAGGATTCCCAAGCAATTGATATCATGACAGCAGTGCAGCCCTCCGACGAAGATACGTAGAAAGCTTTGAAAGGGCCTATAGTGCTTAAACCCTAAACCCTAAACTCTAAACCCTAAACCCTGCAAGCCCTAAACCCTGTAGAAGTATAGAAAGGCTTGGGGCTCAGGGCTTGACGCCCACATGGGCCCAAGCATGCACCCACGCAGAAGCTGCATCTTAAAGCACTAAACCCTCTCTGAACTCCTGTGTAAAGCTTCTAAGCCCATAAACCTGCGGCTATAAACCCTATGAGCCTAAACTCCCATGTAAAGCCTCTCAAAACCCGAAACCCTAAAACCAATCCGCGGTGAAAGCCGAGTCTCTTTGCTCCGAGAGCCCCGGCGAGGGCCGAGATGAGAGCAGCGCATAGGGCGGGCTGCGGGGCAGGGTTGAGGCTTGGCGTTGGGGCTTATAGGGATATAGGGTGTAGGGATAGGGATATAGGGTTTAGGGATTAGGGTTTAGGGTCTAGGGTATAGGGTTTAGGGATATAGGGATATAGGGTTTAGGGATTAGGGTTTAGGGTTTACGGTGTAGGGTTTAGGGATAAGGGTTTTTGCTTGGTTGACCCTTGGAGTTGGGGTTTATAGGGTTTACTTGGAGGTTCATGGGTAGTTATAAGTGGGGTTATAAGTAAGGCAACTATAGGTACAACCCATATCAGGCGACTTATAACCCTACATATAACTACCCATGAACCTCCAAGTAGGGATAAGGGTTTTTGCTTGTTTTTTTTGGGGTGGTTTGGAGTTAAGTTAAGACTTCTCGGATGCGGGCTTCCGGGTTTGAGGAAACGGATCATCCACGGGGCTTCGGCCGTGGAAAACTCTCCTTTTCTCACTACGGATCGATTTCAACTGCTCTCAAAATCGTTTGTCGCTGGGGTCCGCTGTTCATTCACACCTAACCTACACCCGAGGCCCTAAACCCGAAACCCTGAACCCTAAACCCCAAACCCCGAACAAAAAAAGACACTAAAACTTGTCCAAAGCGGCCCCGGACCTACGGCTTAAGCTTGTGTAAGAAAACCCATGGTATAAGGATCCCTAGAAAGAGAGGCACTTCAGGATGCATGTGTTCTGAACCCCAGAGCCGGGCAACGGTCGAGGGGCCTAAATACTTACCTGTACCAATTTGAGGGTTCCTTATTATAACTATAGTAGAATAATATACCCCAAACCCCATTATAATTATTAAGGCCCCTGTGCTACAGGGGCCTAAATTTGGCCTAATACGAATTAGCAATCTCCCGTCACCCTCCCCATCAGATTCGGCCTTATCCAACAGAAACGCACCCAGTTGGCAGCCTGGGCGCGTGGCTTCTAGTTCCTGATTAATGTAGGGGCCTTAATAATTAGAATAGGGTTTTTGGGCCCAATATACTTATGTCATCTTATGTCCGTAATAAGGAACTCCCAAAATAGTATAAGTGTTTTTTAGACGCCTACATTACTCAACAGCACGACTTGCAGTGACGTCTCCTTTGCAAACGCATTGCAGAAGGACTCCGTCGGAAGCTGGCTTCTTATCGTTGCTCTTTGCTTCTTTTACCTAATGTAGGGGCCTTCTTTCTTTCAGGCAGGCTGAATGTCCGAGGGACGTGCCTAATGCAAACAAACACAATTGAATTCAAGGGTGAGACTGAAAACGGCGACTCCGCTCCCCTCGTTGGCTCCCGCAGCAGAATCCAACCACGTAGAAAGCGGCATCATGTCGTGGCGGGAAAGCGGAAAGCGGGCCAAGACCGGAAGCCCACGCCCCGCCAGCTGCAGAAGAACCGAAAGTGCATCCAGCATGATCTTAGTCCAAGAACACAGCGAACGCATCGCACGCAAGGTGCAAGGCGAAGGACTAAACACGGGAATGGCCTCGCGAGGAGGAGGGGGAAAGGAGACGCAAGCTCCCGAGACAGCGGCACAGCTCCAGGCAGAGAGCTCATCCAGGGCAACACCAACCACTGGAAGGCCATCAACAGAGACATCCCGAGCCCAAGCTGAGGAAAGCGCGCCGACACAGAGCAGAGGAGAGAAATCCAGGGCAGGCCAGCGACGTGGAGCGATCACAGCAGGGACATAGGAATCCTCAGGCTCCTCAGAGAGGGGGGTTCCGGCCACAGAGTCGCATAGGTGCTCGGGATGGAAAACCAACAGAACATCATCGCATGCCTGCTTAACTGGTCCATCAGCCAAGGTGGACCTCCAAGCCAACAACGTATTCCGAAGCACAGGCAATGGAGCTATATGTTGGCGGACGGCCGCGAAAATGGCCTCATCACAATCGCAACACGGAGGTTGCCAGGTAAGAAACTCAGCAAGCAAAGGTTCGCAGAGCTCTGTAGTTGGCACCCCGAGGGAACGCTTGCCAACGCCTGCAATGGCTGGGGCCAACTCGTGGGCCTTGGAGGTGTCGGACCGCACAGAGCCACAGACACGCATAGCCTCGATGCGCTGTACACAAACGAGGCTCAGACGCAGGTGCGTACGGAGTTTACGCTCGGAGGCCACCTGTAGTCCACATGCTTGGCAGGTGCGCCCACTCGCAATCAAGTGGGCGCGGGAGTGATACCCATGTGCTCTATGGGCATGGGCTCCCCACTGCTGTCTTGTCATAAAGGCAATGCGGCATGACAGGCAGGCGTGGGCGCAATTTTCCAGCAAAGAAGGTCGCGAGCCAGCCCGCTCGGGCCAGGAGGCACGCGCAAATCCATCAAGGAAGGAAAGTTGGGAGACACACATGCGGTGCCATGAATCCGCCCGCTTAAGTAGGGCCTTCCAGGAGTGGGAAGAAGTCCGAATGAGAGCTTCCCATGCCGGCCAATTGGCTTCGATGTCACCAAGATCACAAGTGGACCGAACAGCAGCCAGGAGCCACTGAGCGGCATCACGCAGAGCGCTTTTAAAATCCGTATACTGAGCCAACAAAGCCCATGCAGCATCTGGCCCATGGCAGACAAGCTGTCCAAGGAATCGAAGACGCTCCAAGTGAAGGAGGCCCTCCGGTGAGGAAAGGCCGGTTCGGTGAAGGATTTGTGAGCTGGTGCACCGAAAACCACCACTTTGCCGGAGACACAGAAGTTGCCGATACAGGCTCATGATCCCTCCAGAAAACAAGCTCCATTCCTGCCCACACAACTGCCGCCAAGTGCCGGCTCCCGGCAGCACCGCGGCAAGTACGTGCACACGGAAAAGGGTAGCACGACGCTCAATGGGTATGCTGCGACAGGCGAAAAGGCGCTGCTTGCCTTCATGCATGGCTGATCGGCCAGCAGAGAGCCTATGCCGAATTTCCTGCATGAGGCATCCATCATGAGAGACCAGAGATCCCAGATGTTTGTACGAGGCAACAACGTCCAGACGGAGACCACCTTTTGTTTCCGGCAGAATGATAAGCTTGCCCTTGCCTTGGCTGAAGAGTTCGCGACGGACCGCACGCGATCCTCTGCCCACAGGAACCACAATGGCTGCCGTCTTTGTAGGCCCCATATTGGCATTGAGGCCATGCGGAAGAAATGTATCGATGGTGTCCGCTGCGACTCCTGACACGGCCTTAGCAATTTCATCCGCCCGGTCGCAGACAAGAAAACTGGCCAAGTCATCCGCGTAGACCACGTCGCTAGCCTCGACCGCCATCGAAGCTGGAGCACGTGGATCGGGCGAGGCCCAGGGCGACCGACAACCGTTCCACGGAACGCGGGGCACAAAAGGGCCAAGTGTAGAGGAACATCTGCGTCCAAGGACCTTACTGAAGAGGATATTAAAGATAATATCCGCCAAGGACCCGCCGGGCCGCGTGCCACGGCACGTCTCAATGATACGGCTATCACCAGCCATGACAAACCACGTATTGCGGTGCAGCTCCTCCGCGACCTCCTGGAGCAAGGTGCAGGCTCCTTGCTGCCTTAAGACCGGAGCATGCTCGACGTAGTGCTGGAGAAGCTGTAGGTCATCATCGGTGAGTCCGAGGGATGCCACCAAGGCATCAAGTGGCCTTGAGTGCACATTGGCGCCAAGTACAGCTTCGCGGACAACGCCATAGTAGGCTGCAGCAATGTCGACAAACAAAACGGCAGCCGATCTGCCAGCCGCCCGCATCACAGACAAAAATGCACGCGAACAGAAATGTCCAAACGCAGCAGGGCAACCTTTCTTGCCACCTATCTGCAAAGGGAGAGCATGCTGCTGCCAGTGTTCCACCGCCAAGTGCCGAGCCGCACGGTGAAGGACTTTCGAAAGACACGACTGTACGAGAATGCCTCGATAGCCTGCGGTGGTGTTTTCGACTGCTGACGGCTTCGCAATCCGGTGGAGGATGCCGCCTTTTAATCCGATCGCTTCATTGGATCGGAGCACTGCCTTAAGCATGACTGGCCAGAAAGCCTCCGTCAGCTTTTGGCTGAATAGGGAGCACATGATCGGAGGAAGGAGGTCAGGGCCAGACGCCTTATGCGGAGCCGTGGCCTTAAAGGCGGCCTGCAGCCTCGACCATGTCGGGATGGCAGCCGCATCGACGGTGTCAGACCCCTCAAAGGCCAACTGCCGACTACGACAAGTTTGGGCTAGAGTCGCCGCATCAGTCTCCTGCCCGGCCTCAAGCACGCGAAAATGCTCGCGCCACACCGTTGCGATCTCTTCAGCAGAGGTGCAGACAGTACCGTCCGCCTTCTTAAGCATGGGGAGAGGAGCCGCTCCCTTCCCCCGATACTTCTTGGGACGCATGATCTGTCTGACAGCCTGATGCAGATCTGCAGAAGGAGAAGCCTCGACCTGTGCCGAGAGGCGAAACACATGCGCTTTGCGATCGGAGCGGCAGCTTTTGCGCAAACATAACCCAAAACGGCGTAGGAGAACACAGTCTAACGCACGCCGGATCTGAAGGCGCCAAAGCCACCGCCCAGTAAAGAAAGCATGGAAGGGCTGCGAACCGACGCGCCAGGCGGCGAGGACACATCGAAGCATAGCACAGCGGTAAGCAGCGCTCCTATTGCGCAGTGAGTGCCGAAGACCAGCGACAAGTTCATGAAGGCGGGTCGTCTCAGGTGAAAAATGCGAGGCGCGCATACGCCTGCGCTCCTTGGGGAATGCAGCCACAAGCTGGCGGTACAAGTGGTCGGTCAACAAAGCAGCATGTTCGCTGGCATCAACAGTCCAGGCAGGGCAGGGCGCGGAGGAAATGATGCTTTCAACAGCCGCACGGTTCTCAGGAAGGGCAAGGGCCTGCGGGTCTACTCGTTTGGATTTAGCAGCCCGGCGATGAGTAGAGGGAGCCAGGGTAACAGACACCGCAACAGCGAGGTGATCTAGGCATTGATGACCTGCTGAAACAGAGGGCTCGACCCAAGCAGTGCAGTGGCGGAGCGACCAAGAACCGGGAATAGCAACAAAGTCGGAACGATCCCATGCACCATTTCGGCGTTGGTAAAGAGTACCGCCAGGGCCCGAGGCGGTAGCAGTGAACGTAGATGGGACCCAACACCCGAGAACCTCTAGGAGGTCGCGGAATAGGGCTCCTCCAAGGTCTTCCACATCAGCTTGATGGGGGCCAATGCCAAAACTCTCGACATTGCCCACGCGACAATTGCCGTCCACGAGGACAAGCCAAGCAAAGTCGCGAGCATGAGAAGAGCAGATCTGCGTGACTCGAAGCCACCAGGACCGGCGGTCGGCAGCCGTGTGCACCCGATGCGGCGCGTGAGCAACAAGAACGCGCAGAGGCGAAGAGCGGAAGGAAAGCCCGGCAAGGAGGAAGGTAGGCTCGGCATGTAGAACGGTGACCGAGTCAGGATCAAAAGGTCCTTTCTCGGATATCCACAATTCGACACCATAGCAAGCATTATCATCTCGACCTGATGCAAACCTCCGGTAGTGTTGACAGCGCATGCTTCCCCTGGGGGTACGGCACTCCTGAAGACCTGCAATGCCAACATCCAGGCCCGCAAGAGAGGAACTCACAAGCGACACGCGTCCGGATGCCCCATGCAAGCCTGCAGCATGGGCAGGGCCGCCCGAGTCCAACAGCGAAAGCAGGTTAAAGGAAACGATATTAATGACCACGGCTGGGGCAGCGCATAGTGAGGGCCTGCGACCAACTGCATCAAACGCCCGCAGGAAAGGGGACAGGGTGTCCGAGAGGGTCATACCAACAGTAGTGGCATGGCGGCTCCAAGCCATAAGGCCGCCTCGGAGATCGGGCACAGCTCGAGGGGCTTGACGCGCAAAGCAAATGTGTGGCAACCAAGCAAATGCCGCTCCATCATGGGCAAACCAGGATTCTAAGTCATCGAAGGTCAGCGAAGCGCCGAGACCATTTCCCTTTGAAGCCTGCCCGGCTATCGCATCAGCTAGCTCATTGGCCGGATCGGCCGAGTGACCAGGAACATGCTGGTAATGAGGAGAAGCCTGCAGAAGGCGCAGAGAACTATGCAAGGCATCTGCCGCCTGACAAAGAGGGTGGACCTGCATACGTACAATACCCTCGGCACCCTGCAAGGCACCGATGTTGTCGGCTCGGAACACTCCATGCAGGAAGCCAGGCAGACGAAGGGCAAGAACAGCCCCCCAAAAGAGAGCCGCAACCTCAGCAAGGTAGGCGTTGTAAGATGTGAACGCGGAACCAACGGCATCGCGGAGTACATCAAGGTTCCCAGAGAAGCATCCAATGAACTGCCCTGGAAGCAAAAGATCTTCACTGGAAACAAGACTGACAACCACACCCCAGCCAGCTCGCCCAGTGCACGGGTCAAAGGAGCCATCCGTGGTGATAACAACGAGCTCGTCGGGGGCTGGTGCTCTGCCAACAGTACCTGAGGAAATCCAAGTATCAAAGCGTTCGGGCGCTGGCAAGAAGCCAGCTGGGCCGCGAAGATTGTGATACGGAAGGGCCCGCTTTATGAAGTCGAGCATGTCGTCGCGACAAGGGAGAACACACTGGCGCGCATCGAGGTCAAAGACATCAGGCGGAGCAGAAGCACTCGAACTATACGCAGCATTGGGGAACTCCGAGGACTCGCTGGCATCCCAGTCGGCTTCCCCAATCAGGGAACTGAGCACAAGAGTAGTAGGCACCTCGCGTGGGTGGGCATGATGCTGAGGCATGCCAAAATGCTCGTAGAGAGTCTCAGCTAGCGTGGCAGCTAGAAAGAAGGCCTGACAGCCAGGGCGCCTGGCAGCATGCTCCAGGAGCGTACAAGGTTCGTCAATCCAGTCCCCGATTACCGCATCGAGAGTGCATGAGGAGGGACGAGAGGCTCCAGACTGTCTCAGGGGCTCTGAAGAATAAGTGGAACCGACAGCACGGCAAGGCGTCGCAATCGCACGAAACGGAAGAGCGCCTGTGCCATGACTGATCCCCGTTTCCAAGTGCCCAACAGCCTTATGTTCACAAATCAGGGGCAGTTGGACAGCCTCCACAAGGCCCCAAGGGGGAACCTCCAGTAGGACCAAGATACAGAAAGACAGGCCGAGCCCTAGAGGTTTGCCATGTCGGCCAAACCCAACAAGTAAGACGAGCCCAAAGCGCAATAGGGATGCGAGGAACAACGGAGCCAAAAGCTCCACAATCCCAATCACTCCAAGAAGAAAGCAGAGGCAAGCGCTTGTGTCCCTATGACAGGGAGGGGGCAAGAGATGCCGTGGGCACACGTCAGGTGTAGCCATGCAGGCAGACCGCCCATCATGTGCGCCAGCATGACCTTGGGCTGTCCCCCTGACAGCAGGCGAAGGAGACTGACGCTCAGCGTCTGTTGCAGGCCCCTCAACATCCTCGTTAGGAGGGGGACCGGGGTCCTGTATATGGCCTGCAGGCGAACCAATGCCATGTCCAGGTTGTACAGGAGAACGCGTAAGGCGAAGCTCAAGGACTTGGCCACTCGGAATCCAGATCCACTGTTGTTCCCAAAGGCATCCCGATACTTCGACGAACCAACCTGGAGGGGCCAGCCAGCTGAAGCGATCAATTAATCCAAAAAGGTCAACCCATCCATCACGGACCGAAAAGCGCCGCCAACCACGCAAGAGGGGCCTGCAGTCCAACAGCCCTACCGTGTATGCCTGACCTCGGTCCCAACACGCCTGACCAATGGCAACAACGGCTTGGCTGACTCGACCAAAGCAGGCAGCATCGACCTGCCGTGGACTAGATGGAGTAAGAGCAACCTGGAACGGATCAACTTGAAAGAGGGCGGCAACATCAGCACGGTAATGCGCAGCCCGAGAGGGGTGCAAGCGGAAATTGCGAACACCTGTTTCGGCAACCACACAATAGCATGCAACATCCTCCTCAACTGGAAAGGGCGGTTCAGTAGCCCATGGAAGATGGGAACACAACATGCCCGCAAGAGAATAGCCCGGGGAGGGCTCGGCATCTCGAGGCAAGTATCGTACACAGTGACCCGTGGCAAGAGACACAAAGTCAGCATCGTCCAGTGGCCGAAGAGTGCCTGGTACGTAGACATCAATGTCCGCAAGAGGAGCTAGACCAGCAACAGCCAGAAGATCGGCCTTTCCCAAGCGGGTGGGGGCACGGGCCGCAAAAATCCGGCCATCATGCATAGTGAGGTCCACTCCAATCACAACCTCATCCGAAAGCCAGGCGGGACAGAGAATAAGGACTCCCCATCTGGGGTCGGGTTGAGGCCATGCAGGTGCCAGCAGGGGAAATGCCTCGCGCAAATCTCCTGATCGACAGGTGTCAATCAGGTCAAGGGCGTCCTCGAGGCCCTGCGGAATAAGAAGCGTAATCCGGATGATGTCTGGCCTGTAGTCAGGGGCCAAAAGCACAAAGATGACCTCGGTCAGAACCTCATCGGGCAAGCCGGACGACTCCGCATCAAAATCGTCAGCGGGAGCAGGGAGACCATACGCATGGTCAGCAGGCATAAGGGGCCAGCGGTATCCAAGCCTTTGTGTGGCAGCTTGTGCCGCTCGAACAGCCTGGAAAGCCCCTTCACCAGTGCTAACGGCCTCCTGAAGAAGTTTGCAGCCAAGAAATGTAGACGGCAGTGACCCCTTGCAGACGCCAAGAAGCAAAGGCTCTGTGCAGACCGCACAGAAAGCACCAAACCTCGAAAACTGACCATGGGCAACATGAAAGTCCACAGGGCAGGCAGAGGGTCTGGCGGAAAGGGGAAGGCAGAAGACCTTGAGAAAGAGCTGTCGGAGGACAGGGGTGAGGCATCGCTTGCCCTCAAGAAGGGCGTGTTGCATGGTAACGACGCTCCACATGTCATCTCGACGACAGCAGCTGGACACTTCCGCGGGAGAGGCGGTAATCGCCCCTGAACAACCTGCAACCCTATCCCTGGGAGTACGACTGCGATTGCGACCCCGGTTGCGTGGATCCCTACGGTTAGGCCGCCCCCTACCTTGACATGAGCGATCAGGGCCCATATCCGGAGGTGGGGCCCCGGGATCAACATCAGACCCAGAATCGTTGGTGCCCAAAAGATCCTCCACGTACTCAACAGTCAGGAGATGGCCATCCTGAACAATGAAGGCAACCTCAGCCTCATGATGAGTAACGTCGGCACCTGTGACAGCCACAAGATGCTCGGGAGGACATGCTGCCTCAAACATCGCAGTGACACGTCGGACGGGGACAAACGGTTGATCCGAGAGGAGCCACATAATACCTTGGAGCACCCGACGTGCATCGACAAAAATGACGAGGCGCGGGTCACGAAAGCGGGCAGGCGGTATAGGGAGTCTCTGGACCCGCTCGGTGGCAACAATGACGCCACTGGTAAGAAACCCATCAAAGAAGCCATCGATGATCCTGGGTACAGAAGGCCTGAGTGTCAGGCGGTGCTCCGCAGTTGACAAGTGATCAGCAAGGTCAGCTCGGAATGCGGGGCGCCGACCAGGGTGCACCTCGAAGCGAGTAGGCTGGCCGTCAGTGAGTATCCAAAAGAACTGGCCAGGTACACTCCCTGGGCCAGGGACTTCGACCGTTGCACCCCAGCCGTCACTCGAAGACAATTGCTCGGCGAGCTCAAAGGTTGCAGGAGCTCCAAGAGCCGGAACAACAAAGGAAATCAGCAAACCATTGACGAGGGTGAGGGCTTGCTGTGCGCGCAGCGGTTGCACCAATCCATGCACATACACGTCCATCGCACTACTGCCTGGAAGGCCCGCCGCAAGGAGCAAGGATTCCCTGTTGGTTCGAAAGTCAAGGACCCGGGCAAAGAGAGCACGGTTAATGCCTCGGCAATCAAGGAGAACAGTCACCTTCGAGGTGAGCCAACCAGGCGCCGCAACTGCAACGACACAGTCAGGAAGGGGCTGAGGAGACACAGCAGCCATATTGGGAAAGTTGACGACGGCATCAGCTGTGCGTGCCGCAGCAAAAGCGGCCATCGCTGTGTCAACACTGCAGGGCAGAAAGGCAGACGCTTGGAGCATTTCCGGTGCAAAGTCTGGCATATAAACAAATGCACAGAGCCTCGTCGGCCCATGAGCTTCTCCGCTGACATCGGCTGCGAGCAGTTCATCTTCAGGAGGGCGATCGTTCAACTCGCCAACACTGCTCGAGTCCACAGCAGGAACATGGCCAGAAGCAGGTGGCTCAAGCGGCGGACCGGGATTAAAAGCTGCAGGGACAAGGCCATCATTTGTGTCCCATTCGTGCTCGAATGCAGCCGGCGGAGCAGCAACCCATGGAGAGGTGGCACCCCCATCTGTGACGTTCCAGCTGTGCCCTGCTGGAATAGTCGTATCAAGGTCCGCGCCAGCCTCAGGAAGAGGACTGAGACGAGTCCACTCGGGCACCGCAACAGATAACCCGCTATCAACAGGGGGGAGCTGCGCAAGGTGACCGCCATCAATAGAAGCAGCGGAGCCACGGCTGATGGCGTGGAAGAGAAGGGTAGAGCAACCTTGAACCTCCACATAATCACCTTCAACATGTCCACCTACAATGCCGATCCTGTGAGTCGAAGGAAGCTCAATTTGGAAGTTGGACAGCAGACTCGGCACATGAAGCTTCGGAACGTTGGTGTGCATGAACTCAGGCTTAAAGCCGAGAGGACGCAAATCACACAAAGTGAAGACATCGTGCCGAGCGCGCGTCGCCTCACCATCGAGGAGAGGAGGCCGATCAACGAAAGTGACAAGCCTAGGGCAGTACCACCCCTGCACATCCAAGCCAGGTGTCATGAAGGTACAGGCCACGAGCAGGTTGACATCAAGCCGAAGGCTATTGGCAACATGCTCAATGATGGTGCTACCATAATGGTGGTGTTCCCGCACGCAAAAGCGATGGCCCCGATGGATGACACAAACACTCTCGTACACTTCTGGTGCAAAGAAGTGACACATAGGCCCCCATTTAGAGCGGTCATGAAGAGCTTCATGCCTCCATCGTCCAAAAGTTGCAGGTTGACGGGTAACGGTAATAACATCACCGTCGTTCAAACTGACAAGGGCTGCCTCTGGCCATGGATAGTTGCGGCATCCGACATAGATGCTCAACGGCTCCTCGTCATGAGAGGTAAGTGGAACGATGAAATCATACAAACTGGCATAAGACGTATGCCTTGGGAGCACAGAGGCAAAATAATGGCCGCCGACCCGTGTCAGGTCGAAAACGACTGCAGATAGGCCTTCTCCAACTTGACTGAGGTGACTGGGGAAGCGAATGGCGGACAAGTAGCCCTCAAAACGTTGGGGGCGTAGCGCCACAACCTTGTCCATTATTCCATAAGGCACACCTGGGGCACAGTCAAGGGCCGTCTCGAGGACATCATGGATCCGCGTGTCATCCGCAACCTGAATGGCGAACGAAACAGGGGCGTAGTAGGGCGTGTAGAGATACACGCCCAGCCAATGAGAACCCTGCCCGTTGATGGGCCCGCCATCCGGCCAGTCACGCCCATGGACAGCTATAGCTTGACCAGCACGGCTAACACGATCCGTATCACACCAAGGCACGGCAGGCAAAGAGCCGCCGACATAGGAGGTAAGGGCCTCGGGGTGGATAGCATGCAGGGCCCTGCTCGGAGCACCAGCAGAAGCTGCGCCAGTCACTGCCTGAACCGAAGGCAGTGAAAGCAATAGTACGGTCAGCGCGGATCCATGCGGGCAAGAGAAGACAGCCATAGGCAAGCTGCTGCAACCGAACAGAAGAACGCAAGCGGAGTACATCTTGTTCAAGCGTGTGCCTCCGACAAGGTGCCTCCTGCTTGCTTTGGCAACACGGCCCTTACGATCCCTCCAAGGCTTCCACGACAAGACGGCAGAACCTGGAGACGCGAAACCGAAGGAGAACGCGAGAGAGCAGGCAGTAGCCGGCGAACGGCGTCCAAGAAGCTGGCTCCGAAGTAAACAAACCAAGGCCAGAAAGACGAGCAAAGCAAGCGTTCTGGCAAAGGAGGCGAGCAGCTCCACCAAAGAATCAAGGGCAAATGTCCAGAAAGACAGCGTGGAGCCCAAACATAGACAGGGCATAAGTTCCTGATATGCATGGGCACCGTAGGGGTGCATGGTCCACGTCTCCCAGACACGGGTACCCTCATAGGAGAAAGGCCTCAACCCTAAAGAGAAGGCCGAGCAGAAAGTGCATACTCCCTTGGCTGATGTCCCAGAGCCACCGATACATCTATTAGGCGCCAGCGGAGAGAGGCAGGGGTAAGTGCAAAAGCTAGGGTAAAGGACCCACAGTGCACGGACACAGGTACCCGTACAGGAGGGGGGCCTAAACCCTATGGGAGAGGCAGAGCGAGGGGCAGGCGAAAAGCCCGGACAGGGACAAGGCACAGGCTCCTGGCATGTGTAGGCATCCCTACCAAGAGAAGGCCTAAACCCTAGGGGAAGAGCAGGGTTGGTCCCTTTGTCGAGAGTCCAAACATGATTGCACGTCCGTTGCAAGGGTGAGTCGCAATCCCTGAGATGCGGGCCCAGCGGCCTGAAGCTGAGACCCCTTGGAACAAAGGGGGAAGCACGATGGCTAGGGCGTAAAGTCCATGCATCGCGCACACAGGTACCCTGACAAGAAAAAGATCTAAACCCGAGGGGAAAGATCGGTCGTGAGATGCAAACTCCCGTGGCTGATGTCCCCGAGCCACCGATACATCTATTAGGCGCCAGCGGGGAGAAGCAACGGCTAGCATAGCAACTGGGGTGCCAAACCCAGAGTGCACAGACACAGGTACCCTTACAGGGGATGGGCCTAAACCCTAGGGGAAAGGCAGAGAGGGTGATGCTAACTCCCTTGGCTGATGTCCCAGAGCCACCGATACACCTATTAGGCGCCAGCGGGGAGAAGCGTGGACAGAAGAAGCAGCAGGGGTAAAAGACCCACAGGGCACAAGCACGGGTACCCTTAAGGGGATTGGGCCTAAACCCTAGGGGAAAGGCTAGATGCAGGATGCGGACTCCCTTGGCTGATGTCCCAGAGCCACCGATACATCTATTAGGCGCCAGAGGGGAAGAACGCAAGTGCAGGAGGAACCTGCCGCAGAAGAAGTCCAAGAATGACATGACCTGCAAAGGGAGAGGACCGCCAAACCCAGGCGTAAGTCCAAAAACAGGGCGAGGAGGAGCGAGAGCCGCAGAACTATACAGGCTCCACGAGGAAAGTCCATAGCTGAGTGAAACGCTAAAATACTCAGCAAGCTCAGGAAGAGGAAGTCCTGACTCAGGACAAAAGCGAATGCGAGAAATCCACCCAACAGGCAACTGGTCATACCGAAGAAAAAGCTGCACACCCATCAGCAGCAATTCTCTGGATAAGACCGGGCCCACTAGGGGATAGCCGCAAAAGCCAGAGTCCGTCGGCAGAGACCTCCCAAGAAACGAGCCATTCACTCGAGTCGACCGAATCCGGGCGAACGATCCGTTTGCGAGAGTTCGTCGGCATCGTCGTCTAGTAGCACACCACCCGGATCGATCGTAGCCGGGGCCTCGCCTGAAGCAGGAACAGGTGGAGCCGCTGAAGCATCCTCGGGAGGGCCCAATGGCCTGCCGGTACCAAAGGGGGCAAGGGCGTTGCGTAGAGATCGCCTCTTTCCAGAAAGCTTGCATGCAAGAGAGCTCTGCCCGACTGAAATCTCTGCATGGGTAACTGGAACCCGCGGATCTGCAAGACCAGGTGGCCCGCGCACAATGCTCGAGGGAGCTCCCTCTGTAGGCATGGGCGATGGCAGGGGATATGCATCCATGGAGGCGGCAGGGGCGCTTGTGGGAGCCGGCGAAGAAGTAGAGCGCGGAGGCGTATGAGGAGGAGCTCCTGTGCCACGGGGCGGAGTGGCCACCGCAGGATGCGGGGGAACCTTCTGCAGCATCCGCGCAAGCTCGGTACGGCACTGTTCCTCCGTCAGGTCGTCCACGTCCATCGCAGTCTCCCATTCCAAGGGCGGAGGGGGCGCTGGAGCAGGTTTCTGCAACAAAGCCGCCTCCTGCACAAGCTGGTAAGCCGCCTGCGTTTGCGTTTCGAGCTCCCGAATCTCGGCAGCTAGGCGCTGCTGCTCCGTCTTGTAGCGCTCGAGCTCTTTGGCGTACTGTTCTCTCATTTTCAGTACCCACGCATCCCAGGCCTGGCCTCGCTGTAGTGTTTCCTTCTGTAGCTTCTGAAGCCGGCCTTCCAGCTTCCGGGCAAAATTTACTGCATGCTGCACGTCCTTGACTATGCCACCAGACGGCGGAGCAGGGTGCGTGGCTGGATCGGAGACCGTCATGATCTCCGTGGCCTGTCTCCATCCTGCATCGTATGCAGGGAAACTCGAGGTGGCCTCCTTGGTTCGGCTCCGCGGTGACTGCTTCCAGGAGCCTGACCATAGTGACCAGTTTCCACCACCATTGTATTGTCCATCCCCGCCATAGCTTTGTTGGCGCCATGGTCGCGTGTCAGCACGGCCCTTGTTCTTGCCCATAAGGGCTCGCAGCGAAACTCGTGCACGAAGAGGCGGGCACGTGCTATGGTGCACTGCCAAGAGCCAGCGTTGCCGGGGAGCTGGATGTTCGCCGCGGCGAATGTGCAGACGAGCTTTAGAGCGACGGGCTCGAAGACGTCTGTGCCAGCCCGGGGAGGGCGTGATGGAGGCGCACCCGAAAAAGGGGGTGCTGGGGCACTACGATGTTCCCTACAGCTGCGCTCCGCTGTCGGGCGATTCGGGCCCTAATGTAGGGGCCTTCTTTCTTTCGGGCAGGCTGAAGGTCCGAAGGACGTGCCTAATGCAAACAAACACTATTGAATTCAAGGGTGGATTGCACCTAATTAAAGGTCACAAACACCCACAGCCGCTGTATGTACTCGAGACTGTTAAACAGGACCCGGAACAGAAATCAGCGGAGCAGTGGGGTTAACGCAGGAAGCTGCAAGAGTGATTTAACAGGCGGCACCACGGCCGAAAAGCCTTCCACTGTGCAGCTGGTCCTGCCGTCAAAACCAAAAGCCCCGCAGAAGTGAAGTTTACCCTCACTCTGAGTGCCAAAACCGTGTCAGAATGAAGCTTCAGACTGCGATGCTCACCCAATCCCAACCAAACACTCCCAGCTGAAGCTTGCCCTCAACTGGGGAGTGATTGGGGGCGCCTTGGTGCTGAAGTTGGCCACTGCGGCATGGTCATCGTTTGACACAACATCACCACGGCGGTCCGAAGGCAGTGGTCCATCCGGTCGGATGTCAGGCTGCATGCAGCAGAGCTCCCAACAAACGTTGCCGCTCAAGCTGTCCATCGTGGTGCCCGAGAGAGACGACCCACCACGTAGTGTCTCCCACACTCCCTGCAGAACAGCAGACAAGGCCATCTTGCTCGGCGCACATTGACCACCGCTAGCCCCACTGCAGAAGGTAACGTAAGCGTCATGTCTACCACCTATCGCTTGGTCTGAGGGCTGTTGTCCATCAGGCAGAACGCCATGCTCCAGACAGAAAAACTCCCAGCGCAGTGTGTCGAGCTGTACGTCGCCATGACTCGTGGCCAGGCGGTCATGCAGCGACTCGAAGAGAATCCTGCCCCGATCAGACTGCCTCAAAGCACCAGAACCAGGAATCGGTTCCCATTTTCCAACATGCGGATCACGCACCTTGGCCAGCTGGTGAGCAGGCAACGCCGTCACGCGATACCCCATGCCCCGATGCACGACATAATGCTCAGCAAAACGTTTGATATCTGCTCGTCTGTGATAGAGACTCGTCCCCAGCCTTTCCTCCAGCTTTAAGCGCAAAGCCTTAAGTGACACCGCTCCTCCAGCAAGCATCTCAGCAACGACCTGTCCCACCTGGTCCTGGAACAGCGTTCCGGCTCCTGACGTTCCCAATTCCTCGAGGGCCATTGCGAGGGAACTGGGGCTACAGTCTTCCGACGCTGGTGTCGGCGATCTGAGCCCTATATAGTGGCCTTATTAACTAGAATGGGGTTTGGGGGTTCCTTTTAAAGGTTCCTTTAAGGGATACTATACGGGCTACTATAAGGGTTTCGGGTTTAGGGGCCTTAGTAATTAGAATAGGGGTTTGGGGCCCTTTATAGTACTATACTATTATTTTTCGGACCCCCCCCCCCAAAAAAAAAAAGAAAATAGTATAGGTAATTATGGAGGCTTCTCTATTAGGGTTGTGCTGGTAGGGTTTTGGTGTTTAGGGTTTCAGGGTTTTACCAGGGTTCTTCATGATTTGTAGCGTATCAGGCTTTTAAGGTTTATTGTTTGTAGTTTGTTTTCAGTTTATATGGGTTTTGACAACAGCACTTTGGAGATTTTTTGTTGGGTGTTAGAAGGGTTCTATAGGGCACTGTGGGTTTTAGCGGGGTCCATAGACCCCTAAACCCTAAACTCTGAACCCTAGAACCTTAGAACCCTCAACCCTAAACCCTAGACCCCTACACCCTAGAACCCCAGAAGCCTAAACCCTAATTAAACCCCTAAACCCTAAACTAGACGTGTTGGACGGGTCTCTAAACCCCAAATCCCCTAAACCCTAGAACCCTGAACCCTTAAGGCCCTAAGCCCTAAACCCTTAACCCTTAACCTTACGTGTTGTCTCTTGGGGGTTAGTTTGGGGCCCAAAGGCCGCTGCAAGGTCTTGGATTTAGGCCCGTTTAGGGGTTTTGGGGTTCTAGGGCTTAGGGTTTGGGGCTTTAGGGTTCCAGGGTTTAGGGTTTAGGGGATTTGGGTTTTGGGTTTAGGGTTCAGGAGATTTGGGTTTTGGGTTTTGTGGTTTAGGGTTTAGTGGTTCAGGGGTTGGGGGTTGAGGGTGCGTGCTGCATGGCTAGCGCTCGCATAGTGTTTGAGCCCCTCGGGCCACACGACTTGTTGTCGGGGCCAGAATAGCACATGGTTTGTATTTTGTCTCAGGGCGGGGAAGAAGGGCTTCTTAATGGCTTCTGGTGTGGGTTCGAAGGCTTTGGGGTCCAGGGATACCCGAAACTCAACGCCCTTCGACACCAAATGAGAGCGGAGATGTCCCTAAACCCCTACACCCTGAGCTCTACTCAAGTCACCCGACAGTCACGTCAGTAGAGTGCGGCAAAAGCAATTTCCATATTCCCCAACGTCAGCTGCATTACCGGATAAGCAACTTTTACCTCTCTTGAAACCGCGGCCCCCGAATGACATCAGAAGACCCTTGCGGGGTTCTGAATAATTGGAACTGGAACCGTATTTTGGGGTCTAATATGCCATCATGCTTCAAGGACGACAAGTGAAAACTATTGCAATTCATTCAGACCTCCTTCATATATTACAGGCAACTTCAGCAAAGGCCACAACCCCAGCCCCCTGAGCTCTAAACCATTCACCCTCAATCACGGATCGCTGCTAAACCCTTGCACCCATCTCTCGAAGCATGAGCCCGAAATCATATACCCCAACCGTAGACCTCACATAAACGCTAGACTAACGCTCGACTCGACACCCAAAACACCAAACCAGAAACCCGTCGCCTGGCCTAGAGGTCTTGCAGCTGTGGACTAAGAGCCTGCAGCTGGACCAACGTGCCCGAATTCAACACCAACCCCATAATCCTAACATTTAGGGTTTAGGGTTTTGGGTTTTGGGTTTAGGGTTTAGGGTTTAACTAAGCCCTCAGCCCTTATCGTTGCCCTTACGGGGGATCCTTAAAAGGGGAGCCTGAACACTTGTAGCAACACCGTGACGGAACCCTATACCCAAAGCCCTGGTCTGAGGGTGGAGAGAAGGCCAGGACGGAGGAGCAGCCCACGACTCAAGCTCACTCGGTTTAGGGTTGAAGGCTTCAGGGATCTAGGGTTTGGGGGTTGTGGCTCTATGGTTGAGGCTAGGGTGGAGGGCTTTTGTTTCTGCTGTTCCCTGGGCTGTACAGGTTTGTTGAGGGTTGCTTACCAAACCCTAAACCCTAAACCGTGTTGCTTGTGTGGGTTCATAAATCGTAGGGTTTCCTAGGGATGCTAGAGGGTTGCATTTGGGACGCTACCTCAGGATTCGGGGTCTGGGGAGGGGTGTGTAGGGCTTTAGGGTTTAGGGTTCAGGGTTTAGGGTAAGTGT
>CAJNDV010032498.1:28114-40631 GCA_905221635.1 Symbiodinium sp. CCMP2456 | reverse complement strand
AATGGGGTTTTGGGGCCCATGATACCAGAATCATAATAAGGAACCCCCAAAATCTTTAGGCCCCTATATTACACGATTTCCTCCTCCTAAACCCTAAGCCCTACCAAAACGTCCTATAAGCCCGAAACCCTCAGCCCCTGAAGTAATATAGAAACCCGAATAATTACCAAAACTATTCCTTAGGGTTCTTTATTGGAATAATACTACAAAGGAACCCAAAACCCTATTCTAATTATTAAGGCCCCTACATTAGTCGTGCTCTCAGCAGAGCTCCCTGCTCTGGTGCGCGGTTTGGTCTCACGAAGCCGGGCGCTTGGATACATGTTCAAGGTTTATTAGGGCTCAGGTTCTGCCTACGTAATATAGGCCCCTTAGCAGGATTTTGGGTATACAACATGAGGAACGCCAAGGAATGACGTTGCTAACTCTACAGGCTCCTCGCTGTAAGCCCGAGACCCTAACCGCCATAATATAGGGGCCTTAATGATTTCAATACGGTTTTGGGGCCCATTATACTATCATAATGATAAAGAACCCCAAAATATTGCTAAAATATTGCTGGTAATTATGTAGGTCCCTACTACATTAGTTATTGCAGAAGTGGTTTCCATGACGGCGAATGCGAGACACACAGTTCCGTAAGAGCAACATTCATCACGACCCTCGGTTAGCAAAGAGACGGAGCAATAGAGAGGTCCCTCTCTGCTTGCCCATGACTCATGGTGGAGTCATACATGTATATAAGACAGACAGACAGACAGACAGACAGACAGACAGACAGACAGACAGACAGACAGATAGATACATAGATAGATAGATAGACATATAGATCGATATATCATTAGATAGATACGAGTACATTGGGTACTGCCCGCATACAGTAACAGTCAATATTCGGGCTACTACTAAGGGCCTTATATATCCATATTCCATATCCATATTACACATATTCTTCAACTGTTGCTGAGTGGGGGCAGTACCCAATACATCTAATCTGTATATCCCAACATATGTGTATGTATATATATGTATATGTATATATGTACATGTATGCTACCCCCCTTATGGATCTGCCGTGTTCGTCGTTGTGAAGAAACCAAAGCCATCTGATACCCCTGTATGCGACGAAGCGGAAGCGGTGTGTGCGTGGAGTTGTCAGGTGTGGGACAAGGTGGCGGGTGGCCAGGTTCGAGAAGATTTGCCTTCCTACCTCCCTGCCTGACTGCCTCCCCATCCATCTGCCGTGCCATATTATATACATTTGTATACATGTGTGCATACTTGTATAAAAACGCATATGTGCATATTGAAGTCTAGAATCTAGAAGGTTCAAGGCTACCTAATAAAAAAAGGAAGAGCAGCTCTCGTCGCACTAGACTAACCGTATTTATTCTTTTGACAGGATTGGGTTCAGTCGAGGGTGCGGGGCTTCGGGAATGAGGTGGAAACACACGAGGGTTCCTGAAACGAGGTGTGTTGAAACCCATGCCTTTTTACACCTGCCTCCAAACGCAGTTAATGTGCACGGAAGCCCCCATATGGTCTGCCCTCCAAGGTCTGAGGGCCCAAAGCTCTGTGTGTCTCACGCCCGGCTGTCTGTTCTGTCAGCGAGAAAAGGTGTACTAACGCCCTGTAAGCCCTAACCCCTTCAATGGAGCCCTGCGACTGAAGGGATTGAAAAAAACACCTGATTTCCGGACATAGTTTGTATAGAAACGAGTTTCCAATCACGGATTTAGGCTGTTGGGTTTAGGCTGAAAACCGAGAAAAAACAAGACTAGTTGATCACACACATCGCAATGTTGAACTTGGGCGGCACACATGCGAAAAGACTACTAGTTCGAAAAATCATCGCACCGAAATTCCTTGGTGATACCCGAAAATGCATAGGACCCGACAGCGCAACATGTTGACCCTTACTGCCCTCAATATACTCGATGCAGAGTTTGAGGATTCGACAAGGCCCGTCGAGCTTTGGCTTGCACTTCAATCACAACTGGGAGAGCCAGCCCTTTAATTCAAGTGGCCAATTTACACTCTAAGACATGGCCAGAAGCGCAAGACTCTACATTATGCAAACCCAAGAAGCGCCATAATCCTAAACCTTGAAAGCCAGAAACCCAAAAGCCCGTACACGCCAAACCCGAAACTCAAACCTTGCACGCCGAAACCAAAGCCGCTAAGCCCGAGACGGCCGGCGCCGAACGGCGCGCGGTGGGAGAGTGCACCGGCCATCGTGACTTGAGCCGAAATCCCGCAAGTTGGGTTTACAAGGTCTAGAGGAGACTCCGGGTTGAGCTTGGGTTTAGGGTTTAGGGTTTAGGGTTTAGGGTTTAGGGTTTAGGGTTTAGGGTTTAGGGTTTAGGGTTTAGGGTTTAGGGCTTGGCATAAGGCTTTGGGGATGGTTTTGGGCATCGGGTTCCGGATTGACGATACAGGATTTCCGCTTTGGGTTGAGGAGTGGGGGCTTTTGATGTGGACATCTTCGTTCCTAAGTCCCTATAAACCCTACACCCGACACCCTAAACCCTACACCCCAACCCTACACCCTAAACTCCTAAACCCTACATAGCACTTGCAACCGAACCCCAGACCCACCTAGTTTGTTGACATGCCAGAAAGCACTGCTGGAATGCGAGCCGCATCGTAGCTTCCGGTACTTCTTCTTGAACAACATGGACGGTTTAGGGTTCAGGGCTTAGGGCTCAGAAACTCTTAGCACTTGCGAGCACTACGGAACTCCATGAGGAGCAAGTAAGCCCAAAACTGAGGCCTTAAGCGCATAACTCCGTAAGATACAGACGGTTGTAAGTAGGCTAGGGCTAAGGGTAGATTTATGACTTCAAAAACCTATTCGGACAGCATGCGGAATAGCATTACTAATCAGTCAGACCCCGTTTTGGGAGCCGTTTCAGCTTGAGAGATTCTTGTCGTTTGCGTTCTGTTGCAGGATGTCTGGACAGCGAACTCACATAGGGCCCTGAGCAATTAGTTAACATGTTTTGGCTTGAGGGTGCGGTACTTGAGCGGAAACAGGGTTGCAAGGCACAAGCAGGATAAGCCTGCCTCCTAGGAATTCCACTGGTCCTCAATAGAAATCTTAAACGTCACTTCTGAACCTTAAAATTGCAAATCCTGTCCTTCTATTATCCTCCACCTAGGCTTCCTCTGGGATGAAGACCCTGAAGCTAAATCCTCTGAGTCCTGCGATTGGTTTTCGGTATATTCCTGAACTCGCACCTCCAACAAGCAGTAATGAGGATGCGTTAAAATCGAAGAGGACTTCAGCAGCTAGTGGTATGCTTGGTAAGCTCAGCCTGAACACAGCTAGCAGTTGCGAACTCTTTGAGTACTCCTTGAACTACAGTACGTTGAAAAGCTTGGCTGCAGGGTTAACCTTTAGGGTGTAGGGCTTGGTACTCATGAAAAGCAAACGAAAAGTTAAAAGCGATACAAGTAAACCTAGGCTAGGCTACTCAGGCTCCTGACTAAGCTAAGTACTTGTACATATACTGAATTAAACAATCCATAAAGCGTTCAACTTCTCTCAGCTCTGGAAGGAAGTCCTCACGCGCATCCGAACGGCTGACTTCGCCAGCTGCTTGTTGCGCAGGCAGGTGTGCACGCGACTGGGTACGTGAGATCAGGGGCTGAGATAGGTTGATGGTGTTTTCGCCACTGCGACAAATGAGCATCGACCAGGCTAGCGAGGAAAATTCTGGAAAGCTGACAGCACAAGTTTCCATTTGTAAACTCTTGCAGTCCACCTCAAGCAATGGAGTGGGGGGGAAGTTGGGCGAATAGGTACCAGGATTCAGGGCTCTTCATCGGGCTTCACCCGATTCAGCACACCAGCGGCAGCGGAAAGGCGACGTCGAACCAGCCGTGTTGGCGGCACAGACATGCCTTACCAAAAACCAGAATGAAGTCGTCAAATGTGCAGCGCCCTCTCCGAGCACCCGTGCGAAGTAAATGCGACATATCCGTACCCAGAACCTGACTTGCCTGCTCATGTCAGTGTACCGAGTGTGCCGATGCCTCAAAATTTCGAGAACTCGCTTCCGAGGCGAAACGGGATGAGGCCCTGCAAGTCCTTTATGAGTCTAGGGTTCGGGGGTTTCGCGGGCTTATGGGCCTCGGGTTAGGTTGCGGTTCAGAGTTCGCAAAACAAAAAACCCTTAAGCCTCGAGTTTAGGGTTTACCTATACGCCGTAGTTCCTCTTTGTGGCTTATACTTAGGATCCTAGTAGGGAATCCCAAACAGGAACTGCTATGGGGCCTATGGGTAGGGTTTAACTCGGCTTTCTTGGGTGTCAGGCTCTAGGAGTTGCGTTTTCTTACGCCCCTAAACCCTAAACCCTAAACCCTTCAGGGTGCTTGCGTCTTGCCCGTTGACGGCTGTTTGGGTCCCAAGTCTTCGGAGAGCCGCGGGAATGTAGGGGCCTTAATGATTAGAATAGGATCTTTGGGGGTTGCTTATAATAACAGTTATTATGATTACGATGATTATTATTTTATATTTATATATATATATATTATATATAGTATAATACACCCCCAAAACCCTATTCAAAATATTACGGCCCCTATATGACGTCTGGGACGCTAGTTAGGTCCCCAAGCCTCCATCCCACATCCGGAAACCTACCCAAAGCCTCCACTGCAACACGAATCTTTGGATAGCTTTATCCCGGGAAGGAGGAAACCATGAAACAAAAAAAGAACCACTTGTGAGAGCCTAGATCCCATAGCACGCTGCTTGGGTTTTCGGGCTTATGCAGGCCTGCAACTTACAGGGCTTTTTGTTTTTCTTTATCGGGCGTAGGGTTCTTGGGGAAATCATAGGGATCACCGGTTCTTTTGTGATTTGTGCCTTCCGAGTTCGGGCCAATGGTACAACGATACACCCAGAAAGTCGATACAAAGGCGCTCGTGTCGCGAGGGCAACGCAAAATGGCGGCTGTCGGAATCGCGCGTCCCTGAACTCTAAACCCTCGTGAAGGAACATCTACCCATGACCCTCCTTGTACCCTCAAATCGTGCGATATGGTCCCAAATAATGGGTACTTAGAGTCTAATAGAGGGTACATGGAGGGTCTAGGACTTGTCGTCGGACTTAACCTGCTTGGAGACCGGCCTGATGCATGGGGGGGCGGTGCTTTGTGAAGAAGTGCCCAACACGACAAAATACCTATAGGGTCATACCCTGCCAGCTTTTCCGATTCTGACAACCGCCAGCTGGCAGTCAGCATCTGACAAGACATGCAGGACATATCAACGAACCCTAATCCAGAAACCAAAAAACAAGGAATCCCCTGTCTCCCACACTTTTTCTCCTTATACCCCGACTGTGAGCCCTTCCACTGCACCAACGGAAAGCATGACAGGCTTGAAACCCAGAAGAACCTGAATGCCAGCTCCTCCCAGCCACCGCATACCCCGGAAAATCGAACTTTGCCGACCCCAAAGTACTCAGAGTTACTGGGTGATTTAGGGGTTCCAAGGCACACAGGGGCTCTACTATGCCTGTTTTAGCGGGCTCTAGGGGTCTTGATGCGGGAGATTCAAAATTCAAAATAAGGTTAGTTTTCGGGGTAGTTTGCGCTAGAACTGCATAAATATCGCGCATCGACTTGTCAGGGTTTGCGATGTTACTTGCTTTTGATTAGTAGTGGCTCTAGGTACATATGTTGGGGAGTTTGTGATTCTTACTTGGATCCGTGAGCCGTAGAGGAAGCTCCAAACAGAAAACATCACGCATGTGACTAAAGCCCGAACTGCCATAATATGGTATATAGGGTTCCAAGTTATGTACGTATAATACAAATCTGGAGTCAGGCGGCATAGAGTGCAGGGTCTGGTTCGGGCTTGGTGTGTTTGCTTATGTGTACGTACGTTTGTATGTATGTATGTATGTCTGTCTGTATGTATGTATGTCTGTATGTATATGTATATGTATGTATGCATGTGTGCTGATTTATGTAGTCATTCGTACATTTTGATAAAGTGAGATTTTTATATATATATATATAAGCACACTTCTACGAGTGTGTACCCATACATGTAAATATATGCATAACTATGTGTATATGAACGTTTTAAACATCTGCGAGGTATGTTCATGTAAATACACATATGTTCCACGCCTGTGGTGCAGAGGCTTTCAGCTTCGGGGGCGTTTTCATGACATGGCACTTCAAGGGCTTAGGGTTCGAGGGTGGCATAAGTCGCTTCGAAGGATACTCGGCCCGAATGCTCCAAAAGCTGGGTTTGCTCAGTGTTTCTGCTATGCCGACCCGGTGCTCAGAGTTTGGGATTTAGGATGCTAAGCTTGTCTGAGTCTGGGGTGTGTCTGTGTCTGTGTGTGTGTGTGTTCAAACCCGAACACGCTTGGGTCATATGAAAACTTGCAAACCCCCCAACCCTGAAACCAGGTGTCAGAACCCTGAACATCCCCCGAAGCCCCAAACCACCAAACCGGTTGAGGGATCTCGCTAAACAATGAGGAACCCTGAGAACAATGGTGGCACTTTTTTATAGTACCCTTCACTTGAAAAACTGGCTCTAAACCTAGGACTACAACAGTTTGGAGCACATTTTACTACAGCTATCATCAGGAACCCAAAGGAAGTATAGTGATCGTTCTTGCGGCCCACGTGATAAAGCCTGGAGCCTGCTGTCTTGCCCTTGCCTTTGGCATGCTTTCTCTGCCTCCACGTGTCCTGGCAGCCGAGTTTTCGCTGCCAGAGACGAAGTGAAGCCACCCACTGGAGCTGCTAATATAGGGGCCTTCATAATTAGAATAGGGTTTTGGGGTACACGAACCTGTAACTACAATAAGGACCCCCCAAGTGGTATAGGTATGATAATTACGGCCCCTATATTGCCATGATCGTGTCTCCGAAGCTCAGGCTCAGGGCTTTCGGCTTTCCATGTTACAGGAACAGTAATGTAGGAGCCTTGATGTCTTGGGGCCCATTATACTCTAATTGTAACAAGAAACCCCCAACATAGCATAGGTAGTTATTTAGGCCTTTGCGTTAGGTAACGTATTGTTACTAATTGCTACCAGTAGTCTTGTTGTTCCCCAAACAGCTGTAGCTGAGGGGTTCTTGATTTGCTTAATAGAAAAGGATTCTNNAACGCTCATTTGGATTTCTCACGGCACTACTCTACAAACCGCTACTCATTTGTCTCCCACTTGTCTCCCATTCGTCTCCCACTTGTCTCCCATTTGTCTCCCACTTGCTGTTTGGGGTCGAGGCTGGTATAATTTGTATTGTCGCTATAGCTATCATATGCCGCCACACATTTTGATGACTCTAGCCGGTGTTTGCACATGTTGCTGTTACTGTTGCTGTTTTCATGTGACAATGATAGTAGTACTGATAAGCATCTTTTGTTTAAGTATTTGTTGTGCTATAGCAATTACTGTCATAGTAACAATACAAACCATGATGACGATGATGGTGACGATTGTGATTATGATTATCATTATGATGAATATTCGAACTGTTACTAGCATTGTTACCAGTGTGGAAACTGTATATATATATATATACACATATTTATAGGTATATTTCTGTATGTATATAGGATTTCCGAACAGTGTGTTTACAGAGGCTTCTGCTGCTGTAATTATGAGTATGCAGTACGGTTCTTCCGTTTGGCTTCCAGCGCTTACCCAAAGGGTCCAAGTTATAGTACAGTATATACTTTGGGGGCCAAATACCTACAAAGTAGCTACCATACTGTTGATGGACAAAATCCTGCATTACCCACTGTAAGGAATATACCATAATTCCCATAGTTTAAGGTCCTTAAGGTCATGCAGGATTTTGTCCATCAACAGTATTACTACTTGGACCCTTTGGGTTTGGAAGCATCCAACCCGAAGTTGACAAACACGTCGTGACCACTGTGCCGTGCGTTTCCTGGTGGGTCCCTCGTCCTCCCCTACTGCGCGAGTTGGACTCGTGGCCACACGTGTGTATAGTATATGTACATGTACTATATACTGCTGCAACGAACGCGCTTGGGTGTCTTTGGCTTGGACCACTAGCTAGGTATCCTTGCGCTTTTTGGGATCCATGCTGTCATGATTTAGACTATTAATACTTGCGTTTTTGCACTTTGGGTTGGGGGCCAACCTGTTCTGAGGACTTACCTGGGGTTGGTGTGTCAAAGGCTTTTGCTGAAGCCCCGAGCCATACACTGTAAAAGCCCTTTCGATGCCTTTGGCATGAGCCGACGGCAGGTCTGATGAGACATCTGCCTTGCAGACTGGGATGGGTATGCGAACGAGTGAGACCGGGTGTTAGGGTTACCAGGCTTCTTAAAGTCTTAAAGGCCGCCAAACTGCGATCCTGAAGCACTAAACCCTAAACCCCAAACCCCAAATTTCCTGGATCCGGTTTGGGTCAGTGTTTAGGTTCTGTTCAGCTACGGTTTACCAGGGATCTATTTTACTGCGTTGTACTATATTATGCGATCTTGTACTAAATTTTACTGCGCTGTTTTTTACTATGATATTTTTGTACTATATTTTAATACATTAGATTAGATATCGACTTACTACCTAGCATGAAGGCAAGCGTAGATTCAAACTTCGCTCAAAATCGCCAGGTCGGCCGAGGCCATGTAGTGTAGGGGACTCAAGAATTAGAAGAGGGTTTTTGGGGGAGTTCCTGTAAAGGGTTCCTTGAAGGGTTCTATAAGGGCTACTATAAGGGTTTAGGGTTTAGGGTTTGGGGGGGTATATTATAATGCTAAACCCGAAACACTCAACCCCCAAAGCAGTATAGCTAAGCATGAAGGCTCCTGTAGTACTTGGGGACTTGAGGCCCACCTTGAGGCTCGCTGGTGGTTGAGGATTTAATGTGGCAGCTAAAATATTTTCGGGTTAGGGTTCAGGGTTTACTTTAGGGTGTAGGGTTCTGAAGAATTAGTAATAGTATTGCCTAAGGTTCCTCATGAAAACTTTAGAATAATACCATGTCCCAAAACCCCCCACCCGATCATTAGGGTCCGCCACTTTCGCAACTGACCCAGCCTGCAGATGGGCTTGATGTCGCCGATTCTCAGAACCCCCGTGGCGATCCGAAGATGTACTGCCTCACGTGAATTTATGACCCCTCGTTTGGGGTTCCATGCAGTCCTCGGAGGCTTCGCTGCACTTTGCAGAACTTTCGGGATATGGGACAACTATACTGATCCCACTGCTTGCATGTTCTTTTCGGAGGGGTAGAAACTCTCGTCATGCAGTTACCTTAGGGTGTAGGCTTCACTAGTTCAGCCACACTGAGCGGAACGAGACTTCTACTCTGACTGACAGCAGAATACGCTATTCGCATGTGGTGTTGAAGAATCTCAAGACTTCAGCATCGTTTCATGGAGCTTCCCATATTCAAAATCTGTACCACAATCGGGATCTAGAGTAAATAACATGGTTTCCTTCTTCTGGTAAAACACCTAAACCCTTGTCAATTAAGTTCCCTGACAAAATTCCAGAAATCTCCTACATACTTCCAGCGTTTGCACTCTCACAACTCGGACAAGCCAGGCGAGATCTATTGGACGCAGTCGGGGTGAAAACAAGGGAAGCCTCCATCCACCTAGGGTTTAGGGCCCTAAACCCTAAACCCTAAACCCCTAATTTAGGGTTTAGGCAGGAACCTTTATTCCTCGAGGGATTTGCAAGGTCGCTGGGATGCTCTGCGGTACCAGAGAGCCAAAGAATCCGGATCCAAGGGGTGTCCGGCTCAGTTCCCCAAAGGGTCCAAGTTACAGCATAGTATATACTTTGGGGGCCCAAATACCTACAAAGTAGCTACCATATTACTACTTGGACCCTTTGGGTTCAGCACTTCAGAATCGAGTTTTGTAGGGCTCTGCGTATCAAGTTCGACTTTAATCTCTGGGGTTTACCCAGAGGCCCCATAGTAGTTCCCTTTTGGGATTCCCCAATGGGAATCCTAAATAGAAGCCACAAAAAGGAACTACTATGAGGCCTATGCGTACGGCCTTGGGGTTGATCGTTTAGTTTAGGGTTTCCGCTGTGCCCTGAACCCGGCAGATCGACGAGGACTGCGCTGGTTGTGTGACTCGTGCTGCCTTTCCCAGCGCTGTACCTGGCCAAGGGTTGGTTGAATATAGGGGCCTTAATAGTTCGAATAAGGTTTTAATTTTGGGCCCATTATACTATAATTATAATAAGTGATCATAAGGACCCCCCAAAATAGTATAGGTAATTAATTATTTAGGCCCTTATACTACGCGATTGGATTTGGATTTGCCATACAGTCGCACTCCGACAGGGAGCGCCACTGGGCAAAGGTTTTCGGCTCTGCATTTGGGTGAAGCGAAAAATAGGGTTCAGGGTTTACGCTTTCAGGGTTTAGGGTTCAGGGTTTAGCGTTCAGGGTTTGGGGTTTACGCTTTCAGGGTTAACGTCGTGGGCGTCAGGCTTTGGAGCCAATTAGACTTATATCGAGTTTAGGGTTTCAAAATTATAGGGTTTGATAGGGTTTGGGGCTTTAGGGTTTCATGTCCCGGGTTGATGGAGAACCTGTAGTTCACAAAAGGACCTTGGGCCCGGGGATCATCCTTTGTTGGGCAGCTGTGGTATAGTTCACGGTCGACTCAGGATGCTGTGCTTTCGGATTGAGGGTTTAGGGTTGCGGAGTTCCCCAAAATTCAAGGACTCAGAATGACGCTAAGTTGGTCGGGCCTCGTGAGCCCAGGTGACTTGCAGCCAAGTAAATTCATGGAAAACCGACACCCTGACAAACCCTGTAGAACACCAAAACAAGCACACACAAAGCTCTGGCAAAATGCCCAGCACAACCCCCATCCCGGAACCCCTAAATCTCTAGGACCGTGAATCACCCAAACTATAAAACCCAAACAACCTCGTCCCTCCAAGGGCTCAACCTTGTGGGAGCTGTAAGGAACTCTTTGAAGGAACGTCTATAGAACCGATATACAACACTCTTAGGGGCCGGTATGTCGGTTTGATCATGACAATATCTCCGTATGATTACTCGATACGGTATCCAGAATTCTGTGCCCGGTCTTATTTCCCAATACCCCATGCTGGGCATTGGCAAACTGAGGCCCCTGTTTTAAACACGCATCCCAAAACCCAAGCCCAAAGCCTAAGAATCCCGCTAGACCCCTTATACCTATAGTCTCCATTGTAGTTCCATTTTTTGGCTTAACTAACTCTGTAGTATATATTTAGGATCCTATAACGTACCCCAGAAAAGGGAGTACGATGGAGACTATAGGTAGAACCCTTAGCCCTAGCCCTACACCCTTTTGAGCCCAGGTAGAACCTTTCTTTCACGAGTGACTCGACGGCTACCGCATCGCTAAACCCCCAAAACCTCTCGAACACTTCTAGAATCGGGTCTAGGGTTCTAATCCGTAAACCCCAAACTTGAGGGTGTTAAAAACACTAAACCCTAAACTCTAGGGGTTCTAAACCCAAACCCTACCTTCTAGAACCCCTAGAACTAAGTAGGTTCTTTAGGGTCCAGATAAACCCTAAACCCTACCTTCTAGAACCCCTAAGCCTCTAAGGAAATCCGAAGGCTTATATACAGAAATCACTAAGGAACCCTAGAAGAAGTAGGTTCTTTCGGGTCCAGAGAAACCCTAAACCCTACCTTCTAGTAAGGAAATCCGAAGAGAACCTTTTAGGGTTCTAAACCCTAAACCCTACCTTCTAGAACCCCTAGAACCCCTAAAGCCTTTAAGGAAATCCGAAGAGGCATACAGAAATCATACGGCGAAGGAACCCTACACTAAGGAACCCCTAGAACCCCCAAAGCCCTCAAAGGAAACCCGAAGGCTTATATACAGAACTTCTAGAATTCTAATGAATTCTAGAACCCCTAGAACCCCAGAGCCCTCTAAAGAAATCCGAAGAGAACCCTAAACCCCTAGAACCCCCTTAAGCCTTCTAAGGAAATCCGAAGAGAACCTTTTTACTTCTGGAACCCCTCGAATTCTAGAGCCCCCTAAGCCTCTAAGGAAATCCGAAGAGGCCTCCTCAGCGCGCTCCCGGGCGCGAGAAGCGACTTCTGGGCCCCGAGCTCGAGGCCTTCCAAGGAGACGGGGGAGACGACGGTTCAGGGGCTCCTTTAAAGGGCTCCTTAAAGGGTTCTATAAGGGCTACTATAGGGGTTTAGGGTTCAGGGGTTCACGGTTTAGGGTTTGAAGGGTTTAGGGTTTAGGGTTAAAGGTCTAAGGGTTTAACTAGGGTTTAACTAGGAGGGTTTAGGCTTTGGGGTTAGGGGGGCCTGACGAATTTGACGGATGTTCCCTTCAAAGGATACTATATAGTGAGGGTTACTATATCCTAACGTAGGGCCTGAAGAATTAGAGTCGGGTGTTTTAATAAGGGTTTTGGCGCTCGCAATGCTGCAGGGTGCTGCTGTGACTTTGCCCACACTTGTTTGCTGTCGCAACAACCACCGGATTGGGAAGTCGCATTCTCCGCCAGGAGCCATGC
>CAJNDV010032498.1:15832-28014 GCA_905221635.1 Symbiodinium sp. CCMP2456 | reverse complement strand
CCACGGGACGGCTCTGGCATGTTTTTAACCATTGTTTTGCTTCGCAACAGATTTCACTCTTGTTAAGTTGCATCTAGCAAGCCAGACTGGGATTAAGACCTGCGATTAAGACGCAAGTTGCTGCACTTGATGATGGAATGAACAACATGTTGTACATGTTGCTTTAATTATGTCGGCAATGATGGTGATCGTGGTGCTGGTCGTGACGCTGCTGGTGTGATTGTGGTGGTAGTAGTGAACGGCAAGTCGACGAAGAAGAAAAGCCTTGACACTGGGTTGTGATATGTTGTGTTTACACGGTCTTTATTTCGATAAGGGCCATGAACAATCAGTGCTGTTGTCTACTACGTAGTTGCTGCCATGTTGATGTCGCCCGTTGGCGATCATGCTTGGGTATGAACGTCACTAGTAAGCATTTCCGCTCTTGCCACTACATGCTGCTACTGACAGTTCCAGCTTGCTTGTGGTGTCATGGACACCCGGTACTCTACACCGCGAAATGTGGTTAAATCCCGGTTCTTGAATCTGATGCAGATGCTCTACACCTTAGACCCCAGATCAGTGATTCGAGGACTCCTTGTACGCCTAGCATCCCGATACTTAGGGTTTCTCCGCAGTCTCAAAACTGCCGGCAATCCCAAGCCCTACACCACAAGTCCAAGCCCTAAGACATCCTGAAGAACACCAAAAAACTGAACAGAATCAAAACTCCGAAAACCCCTGCCTCCTGAAGGTCGTCAACGCTATGAAACCCGACTCTGACCTTAAACGCTCAATAAACCCCGTTTTCGTAAATCCCTAAACCCTCAACCCTAAATTCTAAACACCAAACCTCCCGACACCCGAAACCCTAAATTGAAAAAGCCAAAGACTCCCTACAGCCCAAACCCTAAACTGCCCTTCAACCTTCGTTTGGGCCCGGGCTGCTCCCAGGCGGCTCGCTGGGGAGCCTCGGCCTCATCGGGAGATCATCGCAACAATTACACACAAACACACCTAGCAGAGCTCGCACACACGCACACTGCGTCTATGGTCTCTGTGTGTGTATGTGTGTGTGTGTGTGTATGTGGGGTGTGTGTTTGTGTGTGTGTGTGTGTGTGCGTATGGGTGTGGGTGTGTCTGCGTGTGCGTGTGTGTGTGTGTGTGTCGGCGAGTGTTGTGTCTGTTGTGTGTACATACCTATATAATACCTATATCTGTGTATACATACATACATACATACATACATACATACATACATACATACATACATACATACATTACATATGTGTGTGTGTCCGTATATACATATATATACACACACACACATATATATATATATATGTGTGTGTGTGTTTACACTATATTTACACATGTATATCTGTATATGTATTTTGTATATGTACAAGCGTATATAAACATATGTGTGTTTTCATGAAACACAGTATAGATAAACCTGGATATGAATGTCTCTTTCTCTATACATTTAACTATCTATCTCTATCTATCTATCTATCTATCTACCTACCTACCTACTTGTCACCTATATATGCATACAAGTATGGGTGCCTGTTCTGCTATTTGTTTTTACTTGCGGTTCTTTGTGTCTTGTTTCATTTTCGTTGGTATTGTCTTGGATGGTTTTTTGGAGAGAGCGGTTTAGAGTTGCAGGATTCTCATGATACCTTTCTGGGCTGCTACAGTACTAGGTTGGCCCTTAAGACACCCTGAAGAAGGAACAACCATTTGCATGAAGCCAGGGCTGGGGCCAAGGGTTTCGGGGTTTAGGGTGTAGGTAATACTGATGGATGCGCAGTGCAACTCAAAAGGTTCGGGGCTTTTCTCTCCCTATGCACTACACCCCACAGCCTGTACCCTTTTTTCAGGGCCCTCAGACCCTAAACAAAAAACGTTACCTCCGGGTTTCTCTTCTAGCCCCTGACATCACCCAAACACCGAAACACCAGCATCGGAAATCGTAATCTAGGGGACTTCATACAATACTTAGAAAAGGTTTTGGGGTTATATTAACCTACAACTATCATCACTATAATGGCGCTATAATAAAGTGATACGCTTATGAACGTTCTAACCTGTAATTAAAGGGACTATGATAAAGCGATATTCTTAGGAATCATTCCGACCCCACCCCTAAATCCAAAACCGTAAACCCAAAACCCAAAACCCTAAACCCTAAACCGTAAACCCTAAACCCCAAAACCCTACCCAAAACCTTAAAGGAGAGCCCCGAACACCCAGGGCCAAGGCATAGCCACCACCGCCACCACCCTTGTTGCTCGGAAAGTCCCACTGATTCTGCGGGTCCATGGAAGCCTTGACGACCTCTTTAAGGGAGCTCTTCGAAAGTGTGAGGGGTTCCCATGTAAGGGTTAGGGTTTAGGGTTTAGGGGCCTCAATAACTAGAATAGGGTTTGGGGTATATTATACTATAGTTGTAATAAGGAGCCCCCCAAGATAGTATAGGTGATTATTTGGGCGCCTACATTTTTCAGCATGGGCTTGGATTGTGTGCCAGCGAACACACCTCAACAGCAGGGCCTCCTCGTTTAACGCAACCGGAGGAGTGACAGAAACAGCGCCTACATTAAATCACAAACCCGAAACCCTAGACCTTCAGGGTTCTGTAAGGGTGTCTACCCCACACAAATGCCGGGGGATGAGGCTTTTGTAAAGGGCTCTTCGAAGGATTCTAAAGGGTGCGTTAAGAGGCCTATAATTAAAGCTGCTTGCTTTGGAGTTTCAGGGTTTGGCTGCACCTCAGGTTGGAACTTCAATCGCAGATTCTCTCAGGCTCGTAGAAGGGGCTGTCGGGACTTCAGAATTCGGGAGCCGGAATGCCGCAATCCAGCGCCTGGGCCTAGGAAGGCCAGGCCTACTTGAGCCTCCGAAGTGCAACAAACAGAAAACAGCACGGCTGCAAAACAGATCCTGTTGAGGATTTGTGTAAACACTGCAAACTGACGCGGTCAAAAGTCCCCTGTATCAGAGAAGCTACCCAGCACTTTAAACTCTTGCCACAGGGTTTTTGGCAAGGTTTTGGACAGCCCATGTGCCTGGATGGAACGCAGCGGAATGAGTCATCTGGCATGTGCACAGTGCCCCGATATGGGCACAAATGTTGCTTGTTTTCATCGTGACCGAAGCTCAGATCAGACGAAATCAATAATCGTTCATTGTGAGCACTTCAGCACGCACAAGCTCTCGCATGCAAGAGCAACATGGTTGAAATGAGACCGACTTGTTATGACACTGCCATGTCGCCTGAAATGCCACCAGCCTGCAAGCGGACCCTTCGCGCAAAGCAAACTGAGACATAGCCAATATAGTTTCTCTCACGCGGGCGACCGGCAACCATCTGGAGCTGTTGGCACAACCGTCAACTGTATGTGTGCGTGTATGCGCGTGCCAAGAGCAGGGTGTCAGATTCTGGCGACATTTGCATTGAGATCGCTCTGAGCTGCGGCTCGATGTTGCCGCACATAACCATCCAAAGAAGGCTTGCAAGTCGGATCGGCAAGAGAACCCTTTCGTCATGTGCGATTGAACAAGCACTTGGGTCGCTTCCGGTAGCAAATAAAGTCAAACGGTCATTGTTTAACTGTTGTCGTCCAGCAAACCATGATCACAGGTAAGCCGGTCAATGCAAGGGCCTAAATTACTAAGGAACCCGCAAAATAATATTTGTAATTCAAGCCCCCTACATTGACCCCACATCCCCCTGGGCTGTTTTCCTTCCTTATGTTTTTCTTTGTCCGCTTTTGTTTCTTATTTTTTTTTCCGGTTCTTGTCTGGGGACCTCCTAGCTTCCCCCCTTTAGCACGGCCCATCTCAGCCAATAGAAGCAGCCGGGCTCAGCTTGAGGAATGATGCCCGCAATAAGACACTTGCGCTTGGGCATTCGGGATCTGAAGCTAGAGCACGTGCCTGACTGCCTGCCTGCTTGCTTGCTTGCTTGCAGGACGCAAGCGGCCGGGAAACAAAAATAAGGACAAAAACTGAAAAACAAAAACAAATAAGCAAAACATACCGCCACCCACCCCTGAACCTGCCTCATCGGCCCAATTGAACGGCTTGGCCAGAGCTCCATCCTCGCTGGGCTGGACGTTCGGAGCTTCGAGGTTCGGGCCTGGGGGCCTTGAAGTTGTCACTACTTATAGTCTCCATTGTCCTTCCTTTTTGGGGATACCTTATAAAATCATTAATATATATATATATATATAGAGATATGGTTAAACCGAAAAAGGAACTACAATGGAGAGTATAGGTACAGTTCACCCTGCATCCTGAACCCTAAGCCCCTAAACCCTAGACCCCTGAACCCTAAACCCCTTTTTTACACAGGCTTGATTGGAGCTCGCCCGGCCAATGTCCCCTGTAGAACCCTAAACTCCTAAACCCTGAACCCCATTGAAATCCCTGAACCCTATACCCTAAACCCCTAAACCCTAAACCCTTTTTCAGCACGGACTGAGGTGCCGGCCACCCACCCCTAAACCCTAAACCCCTAAACAGCTATAAACCCTAGTTGACCGTGTCAACCCTGTGCCCGAAAAGCAACCAATTATCTATGGACCACCACAGCCTAAGCAGTTGAGCTCTAGACCCTACGCCCATGCACGCCTTGAGCCTCAAATTGCTAGGAGAGTGCTAGGAGTTGCAGGGCTCCCTAAACCCTAAACTCATGGCGTCTACGGTTTCAGCACTCACAACTAGAATAGCACATTAGCCACTCCAGAGTGCAATAGGGTTTATAAGGTTTATGCTTGAGGATTTATGGTTTTTCAGGCTTAGGATTTAGGGTTTAAGGCTTAGGATTTAGGGTTTAAGGTGGGTTTTAACAGTTTAGGGAAAGGCCTGGAGTCTTCCCAAGTTAATCCGCAGCATCTCGCCGCACCAGGAGAGCCGCACTGGCCATTCAAAATAAACAAACAAACTTGAGCGGTGCACCCCGAATATAGGGTTCATGGGTGTAGGCTTACCCAAAACAGGGCTGATGGGTTTGGTTTAGGTTTCCGCACTCTGGGGCTCAGTGACCGAAGTGCGTGGGGTTTGCGGGTCAGAAGGCTCTGTCCTAAAGCGAAGAAAGAAGTACAGAATTCATGAAGAAGGCTCAGGGTTAGGGGATGAGGGTTCGGGGGTTTAGGGTTTTGGACTCCGGGCTTAGGCTTGATATGTGACAACAGGGTATTCAACAGAAGGCACTGAAGTCCCGGGTCTAGGTTAAATGCCATCTGGGCTCTAAAGTGCTCAGCTTGACCCGACGAACCCTAAATCCACTTTCTATGTCGCTCTCTCTCTCTCTCTCTCTCTGAGTTGATGTAAACCCTGAAAACCCTTCAACTCCTAAACCCCATAAACCCTTGAAGCCCCAATTGAGCCAGCGACATCCTTTTTACCATGCCGAACATCACGCACCTCTAGCTGGGCACGGCAGGCTCTTAGGTCCATGATGACAGGCGGATAATGGGGTCTGTAATACGACTTCTGCATAGGGTCATAAGGACTCTATGAGGCTTTGTGAGGGGATTCTTCGGGTATAGTATGACCAGGCTTCGGGGGTAAGTTTAGGGTTCAGGGTGCTGATTTTTGGTTAAGAGCCCGACTTGGCTCTTGAAGCCAACCGCTGAAATTGAGCCAAGTCTTGAGTCTACCCGATGCCCCAAATCCTCAACAACCCCCTGCTACTAGGAATAACTGATGTGCAGAATGGAAGCCAGGGGCAGCAAATCTGTTAGGCAAGGGAAGATGCTTGGTTGCCCTGGGCTCCACAAACAGCAAGCATCCCGAGACAAGGCTTATATTAAAGATTGAGTAAGGGCCCGAACCAGAGAAAAGGATGTGTCCTGGTACGTGAAGCCTAACCCAAAACCCCTAAACCCGAAGCCTAAACCCAACGGACGCTAAAACACAAACCGACATCACCCTGCAACCCCAAAGGGCTCAGCGCCCGGCTACATTCCACCCAAACCCTAAACGTGACATATGGTAATTAACTTCATTCTATTCTATTCTGCCCTAAACCCTAAACCCTAAACCCTAAACCCTGTTCAAGAAACCCAAACCAGAACCATACCTGGAAGCACAGATCCGCAGAGCATCAAGTCTCCTGAACCACCGTTTAGGGTTTAGGGTTTAGGGTTTCGGCTAGTTGTTGCGTTCCCCGTGGACAAAATCGTATTGCAATCTTAGAAGGAGTACATATAAGTCTTACGCTGCTAGAAATTTTGTGGCATGACGGTGGGATATGTGTATGTATATATATATATATATATACGTACATATATATATATATATATACACACCAAAAAGAGGCTGAAGGGCTAGGCAATATGATCGTGGGCTTATGTGAAACCCAAAAGATTTACAGGTTCAAGTGCTAGCGTACGAGACGGTCATGTATATCAGTGCATCAAAGAATAATAAGTGAACAATGAAACAAATACCGTAAGGTCTTAGCTTTATACGAAGAAACCTTGTTGGCAGGCCTCGTGCTCTGCCGGGTAGTGACGATGCTTCTTCGACTTGCCTGGGCTCATGAGGTCCGCTCCGCTGGGGGCTCGCAGTATTGGGGGGAGCTTAAAATCCTTATAGTCAGACTCCTGTACTTGGGTCTTTTTTCGAGTCTTCTGATTCGAGAAGCACACATCTATCCCTGGCACCACCGACCACCAGGAATCACGGTGGTGTCTAAATGCTTCATGCCATGTACGGGGCGGAATTCAGGCACGTCACCTACACGCTTCCCCGGATGTACAGGTGTGAAGCAAGTCCACGAGCATTCTCCTCCATGTAATGGCTGGAGTTGGGCCATCTAACGTTGCCACCGGGCGCAACAGAGCCTGTGTACATAACAAGACATGAGCACAAACAAATGTAGGGGCCTTATAATTAGAATAGGGTTTTGGGGCCCATTATACTACAACTATAATAAGGAACCCCTAAATAGTATAGGTAATTATTGAAGTCCCTACATTATGCAAGTGGGGCAGGGTCCTGGCGAAGCTCCAGACGGGCGCGGACAATGACTAACTTGTCTTCGCCCTAAACGTTCAAACCCATAATGCGCACCACACTGTAGGCCCCATAGTACGTCGTTCCTTTTGCGGATTACTTAATAGGATCCTAAATATAAGCCACAAAAAGGAACTGCTATGGGGCATATGGGTAAGTGAAAATCGCCATGCGTCTTTGGTTCTACTCTGGAATTGGCATACTTCCGCTCTCAAAACAAACTTGCCAACCTAGGGCTGAGCTGGCTGCGCTCTTTCTTCTCACGCCGTCGTGCATCGTCGTCGACAGCCTCCGGGTTTGAGAGGACTTACTTGGAGTCGGGCTTTCAAATCCTTTGTGGTTCCGCCGACAAAGCTGGTGGCTTCAGGTTTGCGGCTTCTGATTTTAGGTTTTAGCATCTTCGGGGACGGTGAGGAGCCGAAATGAAACAACAAAGCACCAAGCTGAACTCTAAACCTCATGAGCAATGCGTAAACCCTATTCCCTAAACCCTGACCCCAAACCCTAAACCAAAGCTGCTTGGAGGATCCGGCAGTTCAGCAGGCAGGTCTCCGTCTCAGTCTCTGCTACCACCAGAGATCCTCAACATACCACCCCAGCAACTCCACGTGCTCCTGATGCCGGTACTCAGTACCAAAACACGTGCTAAACTCAGCAGACCCCCTAAACCCTAAACCCTAAATGTTCTGTGCAAGTTTTCGAGTTTCACTGCTCATCGCACATCACCCGGCCCAGCCTTCGGTCTGTAAAGACGAAGCGACGAAGCATAGAACACCACCACCCGGCCCGGTCGAGGGTTTAAGTTTAGGCTTTAGGGCCGCCACCACCACCACCACCACCACCACAACCACCACGACCACCGCCACGACTTCTGCTACTGCTACTGCTACAACAGCAACTACGACGATGACGACCAACATGGCCAACTCCAAGAGCCGCATACGCAGCGAGGTCTGTCCAAAATGCTTTGAATGGTAAACACTACCCAGATCACACTCGAAGAAATCCTAACACCTTCGATCCAAACTGACTCGGCACACCCTTGCCCGAGCCCTCAAATCCGTAAACCGCAAACTCGACAGCCCCCAAGCCTACAAAGTCCTGAAATCCAACGACACTTCCAAAACCAAGAAGGCCCGACTGCCACCAAAACCCTAACGCGTTTCAGAACCCATCCTGCTGAAGGAAGCCTTCATAAGCTTCCAAACAACCTATGTATAAAACCGCCATGAACCGCCCAACCCACCTGCGAGTTCCAAGAAACTGCCGAAGAGTCTGTAACTGACCTTTGTTTGGGTTTAGGGTTTAGGGTTTAGGGTTTAGGGTTTAGGGTTTAGGGTTTAGGATCTCGGGATGAAAGCGCGACGGCTTCACGCTTGGAGAGGTGGGGTGCGAAGAAGGGAACCCTTGCTGTAACCCGGTCATCTAAACGCCTCTGAGTCCTTTCAGGGTTTAGGGTTTAGGGTTGGTCTCTTCAGATCGGATAGCAAGCTTGACGTAGGAAGCTTGATGACGGCATTTGCATGATCGAAGTCCCTTTGAACCCCCAGCCTTTGCCGCCACCATGTGAGGGGCTTTCTCAATCGGATGGGACACTGAAACCCGAAGTCTAAATCCTAGTCCTAAACCCTAAATTAACGGTTAAGGTTTAAGGTTTGGGGTTAGGCTTTTGGCATTAGGGTTGAGGGTTTAGGGTACTAAAGCTTGAATGCTAGAGCCTGAAGCCTAAGACTCGGACCCTGAATGGCCCTTCTGGACTCCGTAGCGACACATGGACCCTAGAAACGTGAAGCAAAAGACCCCCAAGTCAACAGCAAAAGCGCCATAGCCCGGAAAGCGCAAGATCAGAACACCAATCTAAGGCATTTTCAGGTGGGTAGTTACCGTTATAGGAGCCTTATAGAAGGTCTATATACCTTATAGAAGCCTTTTAGAAGCCCTATAGACCCTAAACTCCCCACCTGAAGCTTCCTGAAAACCAACCAACCCGAGAGCTTTTGCTTGTTCTAAGCATCCAGTTTCCTCTTGTCATTGCAAGGAAACTGCTCCGTGGTCTCCTGCTGTGAAACACGTTGAAACATAATGCCGTCAGGCCTAACGAAAGAAATGGCCGTCGAAAAGATCATAAATCTTCTCGTGGCAGAAATGGGGGATTGTCAGAAACGATGGATGAGGGCAGGCTCTGCTGCAGGGAGCGCATCATGGAGCTAGGCTAGTGAAAATCCACTCAGCCCTAAACCCTAAACCGCCAAACCCTGATCCCTAACCCTAAACCCTAAACCCCCAAACCCGATACCCCTGACCATAAACCCTAAACCAACAAACACCGATCCCAAAGCCCTAGACCCTAAACCCACACACCCTGATCCCTAAACCCTGATCCCTAAGCCCTACACCCACAAACCCAGATCCCTAAGCCTAAACCCTAAAGCCACAAACCCTGATCCCCAACCCTAAACCCTGAACCCAAAAACCCTCATCCCTAAGCCCTAAACCCCCAAACCCTGATCCCTAAACCCTAAACCCTAAGCCCCAAACCCTAAGCCCTAACCCTACAAGCCCTGGGCGCTGGACATGCTCGGACAAATGTCGGTTCCTTTTCAAAGCGAGCCCTTCCAGGTTTCTTTAGGGTTTAGGGCTTTCGGGTTTAGGGTTTCGGGGTTTAGGGTTTTAGGGTTTAGGGTTTCGGGGTTTCTTACAAGCTTCCTTTAAGGCTGCCTTTAAGGGTTTGAGGTTTAGACAGGCTTAGGGTTCAGCGTTTGGGACTTCAGGGTTTTGGCGCATCATCTCCAGGTACTCCACAGGTTTTTGTAGTCTCCTAGTTCTAGGGCTTTGCAGATGCTTCTAGGCCTAGGCTTCAGGGAGTCAGGGTGCAATTGAAAACCAGGTGGCAAGACGATGCCTCAGGACATGCTGTGTGCGGCTCAGTAGTGCAGCACAGTGAGTATCAACTCCTCGTCGTTCCTTTCTATTCCGCTCCGGAACTCGGTTTAGGGTTATGGCTTTTGGTTAGGATGGGGGGGGTCAGGGGTTTAGGGTTTAGGGTGTTATTCATCTCTATCTCTCTCTCTCTCTCTTTCTCACTCTTTCGCTCTCTCTCTCTCTCTGTCTCCCTTGCGCTTTCCTATGGTCGTTTACGATCCCCCTCTTACATGCGAGGATTCGAGCTCTTCTAGACTTGGGTGCTCGGGTTTCGTTCTCAGGACTCCGGTCCTTGAGCTTCTGTGTCCCACACGGTCAAAAAATGCCGATCATAAGACAACAACTCTGGTAGTCATGTAAGTAACTACCGGACTATGTCCCATGAGGCTGTTGCTCAGCATGAAACGGATGTTATATATATATATATAAATATCCTTAGCCGTTTAGCATGCTTAAATACAGCACAGGGGAACCGGCTCGTACGGATTTTCGTGCCTCAGGCACAGTACTGCCCAAGACAAGCTCAGTGGGATGGGGTTGGGTGGTGGGGGGGTGCACCGAGAACTTATGTGACTGCGGCCTCAAGTTTATAACATGGGGGCCTTAGTAATTAGAATAGGGTTTGGGGGGCCCATGATACTATACTTACAACAAGGAACCCCCAAAATAGTATTGGTGATTATTTAGGCCCCTACGTTATTGGGAAGAATCGTCAATGGCTCTGTGTTGATCAGAAGCCCGAAACCGTTGATCCCAATGGCACAAACTGCCAAACTCTCTCTGCAACCAGGCAATCCGACTCTTCGGATGATCTCCGAGGGCGTGGGGTTGGGCATGTTGGGGTTTAAGCTGTCTGTGTACTTAATTTAGTGATTTGGGGTTTAGGGTTTGGGGTTCATCTCAGAAAGTCTTCCGGGTCTGTAGCTCCCAACGGTTTGAGGGTTCGAAAGCTGCGAACCTCAGCCAATTTACATCACTTGCAGGCCTGCCATAATAGTAACATCGATCACTATAACAACAGCAACAATGATTACAATAATGTGGAGACTAAGAGGCACGATCATGATAGAACTTCTAGGCAGGGCTCTTGAGCTTGTCAACCAGGTCGTCACCACGCAGCTCGCCTGAAACGTAGTTCGGCGTCCAAGCTTTAGGACAAGTGATGTTTGTCCAGGACATGTCGCGCCAAGTAGGTACCCTAAACCCTAAACCTTAAGCCCCAAACCTTAAACCCTGAGCACTCCTTTTCTCGAACAGCAGGTGTAAGGCTCGGAGGTTTGAGTTAGATATTCGTCCGCGTTCTTCCGGAGCAGCATAGCTTTACCTTTCGGTTGAATCAATACTGCATGGCCCTGTAGAACATGAAGCAACATTCGAATCACGACATGACAACCCCAACAATCTTAGCGGTTTGAAGCCACAACCCATATTATGGTAGAAGCTGGTTATGTGGCAAGCCCTCCTCAAGAGGGTCCATCTACTGGGTTCTGGTTAAGGAGCGAAGGTCAAGTTACCATAGTAGGGATGCACATTCGCAATCAACCTTCAGGCAAAAGCCCCCGCAACGCTGCTCAAAACCATACCCGGAAGCCCCCGAACTTTAATTAAGCTGCAGCCCATACATGCTATCTGTCTGAGCCTCCCTTGCCTGCTGGATTCCTCACCCTTGCCCCAGAATGAGCTCACATACCGAAGAAGGAAACCCTCATTCTGAGTAGGAGAGGCCGCCGCCATACCCTCTCTGCAGGACTTGAGTCTTGGGTATGGAAATCAGGGCATCGACGTTGGGTTGAAGGGAGTTGGAGGGCTTGTATAGGGGTTATGGTTCGAAACAATGTGATGTTAAGCCGATGCAAGAGGAATATACGTACACATGAAGTATACATCTATACATATAATTGCGAGCGTAAATATGTGAAAACCGACCCTGGCATATGCCAGACATGCAGGAAAGCGTTATTTTCCATAAAAAAGCGTTCTCAAAAAGCGTTCCTGAAAAAAGGCGTTTCCAAAAAGCGTTCGCAAAAAGCGTTTCTAAAAAAAACGTTTCTAAAAAGCGTTCCTAAAAAAAAGCGTTTCCAAAAAGCGTTCGCAAAAAGTGTTCCTAAAAAAAGCGTTTCTAAAAAGCGTTCGCAAAAAGCGCTTCAAGAAAAAAGCGTTTCTAAACAGTCTTGTTTCTCTAGAAGAAGGAGTTCCTAAGATTCGTACCCGTGTTCTGCTTCCAATGTGTTGCCTGCAACCTTTATTCC
>CAJNDV010032497.1:60137-139242 GCA_905221635.1 Symbiodinium sp. CCMP2456 | reverse complement strand
GTGTTTCAAAAGGAAATCCAGCAGTGAGTCAAGCTTGGTGTTCAAACTGTGTAGCTCCACATGTCACGAGCCGCACCTCATACCAAAAGGCTCACTCGCAATTCGGAAAGTCAAGCAAGCTATTTAAAGGCTGCGCCAGACTAACGTCCCTGGTCAGTCAGCTGCCACTTGACAAGGTCCCTTGAACACCTTCGTGCGCCTTTGTGATTTGCATGTGCATCAGGTGTTCCACAGCAAACATCATATACCACCATCTCAGGATTCAAGCCTGGAGATCTTCGAAGGGTCAAACAGCTTCGCAAAAGAGTGCGGTGCTTCCGCGCCGAGGAGCAGTGTTTCTGGGAATCTCCTTGCTATGCCCTTGATCGTCACGGACTCGAACTTCTTGACCTGGGCCTGCCAGTAGCCAGCGGGAAGCTCCTTCTTGGCAGTACAGTAGCAGTCGTCGCCGTGATAGTCGAGTGCGCTGTAAAACGGAAATCTTGCCCAAAAAGTCTTCAACCGCAGGGACTGGGTGTACAGGGCGTTAAACTTTGGGACACGGGGGGATGCTCGAAGTGGTAGTTGAGCGGACTTCCCTCAACATGTGTGATTCATGACCAAGCAGGGCTATCATCCGGCCGGCACAAGCCCCGACCAGGCACTCAAGTGATAAGAAATGGGCAAGACTGAGTCGGTGGCTAGGGCGTCATGGAGAAGATGGATGAACCAAGGCTAGCGAGGTACAGGCAAGGCGGAAGAGGAATACCTATGTGCAACTGCAGGTAAAAGAAAGTCAAGCTGAGCCAAACCCAAACCTGGAACCAAGGGGTGGAGTGAGAGGGGCCTTTGAGGGGCTAGGCGACAAGGCAAGCCGAACCGAAACACAGCTGCAGCAGGACAGGGCCTAAGCTGTTCTCGTCTGTTACGCTGAACGATTTCTTTACTTGTGCAGGGGAACATGCAGGGAGCTTTTTTCGTGTGGCACTTTTGACAACGCTCAGGTCTTCTTGTGGCTGGTGGCCAGTGGATCGACGTAGGACCTTTGCAGTCACATGCGGCCAGTACTCAAGGTCATGAAACTATCGGTTGTCGCTTCTTTTCTGCCCACACACTGCAGACCAAGGGTCCCCAAGGATTCAACCTGAGAAGCCGTCGGTTTCGAGGATTCGCATTATCTCTTAGGCATAGGACCTCTGAAAGCCTCTCCGAGACCAAACGAGGCGCATCCCAGTCAAACTCGTGCAGATCATCTTCGCCGATCGCATGGTCGCTCTGCTCCAAAAGGTCGTGATGCCTCGCCGCGCACTGAGCCATGTTCAATTTCCACATGATGGAGGTGCTACTTGCAACAGTCAACAGCTTGCCGCTGCCTGACGATTTGCAAGCAGGACTGGTCGATCTGGGCTCCGAAAACGAGCATGCCAACACTCATCGCAAAGATTTGCAAAGGCAGTGGGGTCTACTGGCGACAAGAGATCTAGACAAGTCGCTGTTTGGCAGTACTGCCACCTCGTGCTTCGCAATCCAAGGGCATGTTCCAAAACCATGGCAAAGGATTCGACTTTCCGCCAACTGAGAATCTTACAGTGGCAACACGTTGAATGGCTGCTCGACCCTGGAGCCAATGTCCTGCAACACGTCCAGCACTCGAGCTGCAAAGCGACATCGTGGCCAGATATCCACCCTGAAAACAGCAACTGCCTCTATGCCGAGCATGAAGAAGCTCGTCACCAGCGTGACCGGGACGGTTAGCGCAGGTCCAGCCACTGGATACATTGCTAATGGCCTGGGACAGGTTTTCCACAGCCTCCCTTGCAGAACTTCGACGGAACCCCTCACAAGCAACTGGAGTAACTGACTTCTCTTCGCTGTTTCACATGCTCCAGGGAGCTGGCAGGAAGTTGCACCACCTTGGAGAGCAGGATAGAGGAGCCATGCTCTTGGTCGCTTCGGCATGTCTATGCTGCATGACTGGAAGGAGGAAACGAAACGACTCGCTTTTCTTACATGTCGCATTTGGTGAAGAAACGTGCAGACTGGAAGTCGAACCCCTTACTTCGCTCTTTCTAGATTTCCGACTGGCCATGGCTGCTCTCCGTCTCACGAATTTCAATCGCTTTCAGCTCCTTTCAGTTCTCCTTGATTGGGCTACATAGCGAGTGTTTCGGCCTCCGTTGGAATGGCGACAAAGTTCGTGCGCTTTATTTCTATCCGCTTGATTGGACTAAGTGATAATGAGTGGACGCCGCATCTCGATCGAGCCTCCATGCGTTTGTCGTTTGCTGTTGCTGCTTTTGTGTTGTTTCTGTGGGGAGCGAGGTAGGTCGGGAGGGAAGGAAGGGAGGGAGGGAGTTTTTTTATTGCTGTTCGCGCGCGTGTGTCTGTGTTTCTGGTCTGCTGGCTGCGAAAGGGCTTCAGCTGCGCATCGAAGGGGCGCACAGGGTTTGAAAGGACTCAGCATGCTTCGAAGGGTGTCGGCTCATCATAAGACCGCAGCTTAGTCGACACGTAGCACCACGCCGCTGCCTAAGTCGACCAACCTGCTGGAGCTTCTTGTCATAGTGCAGTCGTGATGTTTGGCCCATTCTACATACACTTAAACTCATCCCCATTCTCAGCGACGTGGACTCGACCGAGGACTAAATTTGTAATTTGTGGAACGTAAAGTGCTTGTCCTGTGCAACCTTGCGAATCCAACAGCAAGCCTGAAACGCCAGGGTCGAAACCAACATCCAGTGCCCTGTTTTCCTCGCCACATACTCACAAATAGCAACAATGCTAACGATCACTGCAAGATTCCAAGTGACAATGCTCTGCAACCAGGTGTTGGCTTGAAGCGCGAAGATTGCGGGGGCTTGCTTTTGTTTTTCTGTTGCTGCGTGGAAGGGTGCTGTCTTCTTTGTTCCTGCTGGGTTTTTTTGTGCTATCGAAGCGGTCGCTCACTCACCTGCTGGCCACGGCTCCGCTGCGGGTTTCCATCCCTGTGTTCTTTCGCTTTGCACTTCCGTTCAACCAGTGACATTGAACATGCAGATGGTGCATGGTAATCTGAAGTGCTACAAATCTACGGTATGTATGACTATATTACATGAAAGAAACATTGATTGTTTTGAATCTTGGCCTTAGCGAGTCTGTCAAGTTGCAAGCAACTATAACAGACAAGTGGCATAAAAAGAAAGCGACTCGTAAATCTCGTGTACGGCGTGTATATCGGTGTCCGGAGGATCTTCTCGCATGCTCCAAGGACCTCAAAACGCAACAACCGGCAACTGGAGAACGATCCAGGCACTTCCCAAGAAAGGAATTAGTGCTCAAACTCAAGGGACAGTTGCCCCGTGCCATGCCCTACGCCGCGGAGCATTGTGGAAGGTGGTGAGGCTGCGGTCCATCTCCGTCGCTGCAACTGCATCCAGGCCTTACCGTGCCCCAAAGGTGGCCAACACGACTCACCATACGACACGTCACGACTTGTCTGCCTCCGAGGGTTGGCTGGGCGAAGATGCTGGCGGAGGTATGTTGCAGCTCATGCAACACATACAGAGGGCGGTTGGCCACATCGGCCTGCAAAAGACAAGCGAAGAGCTCTCTGATGCCTCTGTCTGCACTGAACACCAATCTCGCTCGGTCGAATAAGCCTCAACCAGCCGTTCTGTAAAGCTGTTCTGTTTTGCATCGTAGGGATTCCAAAGTTGCTGAAGCTCGCATTTGAGTGCCTCAGATCAGCAAGCCTGCTGCCAGCGTCTTGCTAGCTTCCAGCAGTGTCCAGCAGTGCATGTGCTGCCAAGCATCTGCGGTGGTTTGCTGTCGGATTTGCTGGTCCGAAGTCCACTGCCTCGAGAAACTCATTCGGCCCTCAGTCTACCGTCCGAGCCATCTGCTTTTCCTCCCTGTCCGACGATTCTCAGCCACCTCTAGCTTCTGGATGATTCGGCCCTGCACTAGTCTGTAACTTTGACAAGTTCCCAACGTCTGCCTAACATGCGCAAGAACCACTCCAGCAGGACATGAGGCTCCCAGGCCTTCCCACTCCATGAGTTTGTGCGCTTTGCAGGAACACGTTGCGCCCCCAACAAGGCGCGGGACTGTGGCGGAAGCACCATTTGAACGGTAATGGGGCAGGATCACGGTTTCGGGAGGCGGAAGTATCCAGAGGCACGGACACACCGTGAGCCAAGAGGCACCAAATAGGATAGTGTTGCGGCGGCAGCCACCCCAGGCTTTGCAGCCCTCCCAGTCCACAAAACAGTCGTTTTCAAAGCTGCAGTTAGAGGACGTGGAAGGTGGAAACAGTGCGAAAGGCATTGATTGCCTGGAGCCTGTGAGGGGGGGATGCCTGTATATCATCGTGGGGATCATCCCTTGAACCTGGGCGGAACCAAGCCGCTCGCCCGAATCAGAACATGCAAGAAGCAACGAACATCGGTCATCGGCCTCACCCGCATGACGTCCCGTCTTTTCAGAGCATGTGCAAATTCAAGCAATTTGGCCGAAGTTCCGTTCTCGCCCGATGCCAACGCTTACAGTCTTACAGCTCGCAACACGAAGAGGTTTGCTTGTCCGCTGTTTGGTTTGCAGGTCTCGACTGGCGACTGGCGACGCACATTCTCTCCATGTGCCAAGTCAGCAGCCATCATATCAGCACAGAGCAATCGGAAGCGCAAGATTGCACAGGCCAGAAGGCGAACAATACGGTGAAGCGTGGGAAGGTCTCTAGGATGCTTGATTAGGGGAGTCGCGAGCCGAAATGGGCCGAAGCTTGATACTCGGGACTCTTCGGTGGCCAAAGCGCCCCTCCGGAGAAGCAGTGCCCTTCACGCCACAAGCAGATCCCATCACCGAAGCATGTGGGAAACGCTGCGCTGCGTATGCCGTCCAGAAACAAGCGCATTCCAAGAACAATGCAGACACACTGCTTGATTTCGATATTCGGATTGCATCCGTCTTCGGTCAAGTGATATTTCAGAACCACCGGCAGGGTCCTGCGGCGAATAGCTTGAAATAAGCTCAGCTGACACTGACATCAGTTTCAATAATAGTCCTGATCAGCTTGATGGCATACGTTTTCCCGTCCGCAACATCCGAAGACAAGATTCCTCAAGTAAGGATAGGCGTTCGGACACGACACCGGCAGCCCGAGCAGCATCAGTGAGCTGCCCGCCTGTCGACGAGGGCACCCTCGCCATGGTCCTGCTCGCCATCGCCCGGGACTCATTGATGAGCAGACCCCAAAGTGAGCGACCTTCGGTAAACCTGAGACTGAGAAGTTGCAGCAGCTTAGCCTGTCAGTAGGCCCTTTTGTTTCGTGATCCCAGTGTGACTGTTCAAGCAGCCGCTGATAGCTGGTCTGGGTTTTGAAGGTCACCTCGGCCCCATGCACTGGGCAAACACCCGTTCAGTACAAAGTAAGCAGGGAACTCTGAAAATCTCTACCACGTCACAAGCAAGCCCAAAGCCACAGAAGTCAAGGTGAAGCACTCGACCTCAGAGCGCAGCGAGAGCTGTCACAAGACGCGACCGGCCGTGCCCTCCGAGGAGGCCCTCAGGCAAGAGGCCGGAAGCGACAGCAAGCTTGGCAGTGCCAGGTCGAAGCCTTGCGACACTCGCCCGGAGCCCGGAGCACTGAGTACTAGAAGGGATCGTCAAGGGGCGTCTGACTTTAAACCGATATCGAAGCGGCTTCGGCCAACGATGCTGGCAACCAAATCAGAATTCACGTTGTAGTAGCACACAAAACCTCGGCAGAGCTCTCTTCGCCACACCGGCAAGACGAGCCGAAGATCCGGCCAACAAGGAGCAGCGCTGACCAAAAAACATCCCCTTGACTCTTTTGATTGCGGAAGGTCTTGTGAGTGGTCTTGTGTGTCGATACCATGCAAAGCCCAGCAACTGGATGTTGCACCAATGAGGGCCAGATCTGGAAAAATCAGTCGACGTATGTTGTCAGACTTTAAGATTTTCCTTGGTGTCAGGGCTCATAGGCTCATCGAGTAGGAATGACTGAGTTGTCAGAATCAGAACACATAACCGGAATCCATGACCGTCACACTGCAGCTGTTTCTCGAGGGCGTCCACAGCAGCAAGTGCCGCGTAGCACGCTGGTGCCTCCGCCAGTGTCTGAAGCTGTAACCTTGCGGAAATCGCTTCTGATAACCACGCAAGACTCTCTCATCCTGGCACGCCCAAGTTTGCAGCAAAAGGGCTCATGTCGATGGTGATTTTGCGCAGAAACCGCGAGATGCTGTTCATCCCATGGTCTCGGCAATAGTGAAGGGACATCGCACCGGCTGACGCCTCCAGCATGCGTTGCCTCCTCCACTCCCTTCCATACCCGTCCCGTCAGGCATGCATGCCAGTCAGACCACATCGCGAAACATGATTCTGATAAGAAAAATAATCATGGTATGTGCCAAGTCTGACAATGCGGTCAGCTGCCGGGAGCCGCTCCTGCTTTTGCCGACTGCGGCCCTGCCTGGAAGAGCCGACGTTGTGCCTCAGCCTGCTCGGCAGCCTTGGCCTCGAGCTGAGCATAAAACGGTGATCCCCGCATGTCCCCGGCCCTCCACTCCGGTGTCGGCCTCCGGGGCCTCAGACGCCGCATCGACACGTTCGGTGCCTCCAGCTTCGCACGCTTGCAAGTCTGCAGCCGAAGACTTGCCATGCACTCACGGTGAAAGCGACAGCAGTAGACAAGTGGATCACAGAACTTCAGCATGCAGACAAGGGCATGTCCATGCAGGCACTGCTTGGCTGACAAGGTGGAATGAAGCTCCGCTCGATCCGAACGAGCCTCCCCCTGAAGCGGCATGTCTACGGACCGCTTGCAGGCGGCTGCAGGACGTGCAGCGGAACCTTGCGCCCAGCGCTGTGCGCAGCTGCTTTCTGAGCATTGCCTCCAGTCTCCAAGCTGTGTCGGGGCAAAACTTTACATCGTGTCACAACTGACGCAATAGTAGGATCCGAGAAGCCTTCAACAAATATCAAGCCCGGCAAATGTAGAGCTCTTTGGCTCAGTCACAAGCATTCACAAGCAAGGCTCTAGTGCATTGCGGATTCACAAGGGTTACTTTACTCACGGCAGCATCTTGACATGAACAGACCTGTTCTCGTACTTTCTGTGTCTTTGTCTGCACTGCATCAACCGCCGTCTCACAGGCGTCATGCTGCACGGAGGACCAAAGTCTTTCTGGTTCGCTCTGAAGCCTCAAATGCTGCAGAAAGCGGAAGCCAAGACCTCGTCGTTCTACAGTACTGTCTCGAGCGGGTCTGTTGACCGCAAGAGTGAGCCCCTCCAGCCGACGGGCACAGATACACATGCTCTCTTGTTTCTTCATGCTTGTCAAACCATGTGTACATTAACGACGCTTGACTTGTAATGGTTACGGCTTTCGGTTCTTCCGTCTCGCAGCAGCAATCCCGGTATGTCCGTTCGTGCGAGTGCTTACATGTTTAGGGCTGTCCCTTCCCACTCAGCGAAGCAGCGGTAGCGTCTAGCTGCGGCAACAGTCACGAACTGATGGTATGTAACCATGTGACAAGATTGCGTGATGATACTGATGCATTTCGGCACAAGGACCAGCACCACGAGCATCAACTGCATGGGACTCGTTTCTCCACTGATGCGAAGCCCCCTGGCCTAGGCTCGGGAGGCAGCTCCCACAGGCATGGCACCGCCCAAACTTCTGCCAGATTTGACGGATTGACCCCCGCCCCCGCCCACCCCACACTCTTAAACTCAAGCTTCTGCCAAGCAGCTTTCCTGACATCATGAGCAAGCATGTCTTGAACAGCGGCGGGCCGTTCAAGGTCATCGCAGCGAACGAGTGCATCTCAATTTTTTTCATGAAGCGAGGCCATCTGATTCTTTGAAAGGGGGGACAGGTCTTTTCTTCCCGCTGGGAAGACTGAATGGAATTCAAGACGTCGTCGACGACAAGAAAGCTTGCACTCCGATGAATTAACTCTACAACAGCACACCCATTTAAAAGTCGGAGAGAAGCGGAGAGGCTTGCGACTGCTGTGCCGGCGCGGGCTCCCCCATCCTCATGAACCCCTGACGTGGCATACGTTCAAACAGACTATGAAGGGATATACCTGCACAGCCCACAGCGCCAGTCCCTCCAAGTAAACCTGCGGCCGGTCGCACGACCGACATAATGTAGCTCTGCAGGAAGCCATTGATTAAAAACTGGGGAACTGATTGAAACATTGCAGCTGCGAAATCTGTCTCCAGTTGCTTTCCCACATTTCTCACCCCAGAGGTCGAAGGTCCAAGACACGCACAGAGACAAATACAAAGAGCAAACAGGACAGGACAGAAAGCCCTTCAGGCTTCTGCACCTCCGTGAATTATGCTCGTCGGAGCTCTCGTTGCTCGGAGCTCTCGCAGGCCAGACTCGGCTAGACGTTGCCTTCCAATGTGGCTTGCAGCTTGGCAAGCTGCTTCGACATCCTCAGCTCCAAAACTCACCGAGCAGTCGAGCGTGCACGTTCGGAACATGCGTACCCCTGTGCTGAGACCCAGAGATGAATGTGGCAAGGACGGAGGTAGCCAGCTTACCCACAGTCCGAATTCGACCAATTTGTCTTCAGCAAGGATTCTTCTTGTCTCCTTGCGCATGGGTCGAGATCTGCCTGATGGAAGCAGGCGCTTATCATGCACATCTTCAAGCAGATCGTGCTGATCAAGTTTATTCGTGTGGACCGCCGTTGAAGTTAGCAAAATACTCAGTGACCACAGATTTGCCAAGACGCATGACGGCATGCAAGATCCTGAGGTACCACCAGCACTCCGATACACAGATGGATGTGGCTGACAGAGAAGAGCCTCATCGATGGTGCTACCGCAAGTTCTTTGACAAGACACTTTTCGCCCGTGAAGCCGTGAGACTCCAGAAGATCCTTGAGCATTCCTTGCACCAAAGGCCTAAGAAGTTGGGAATTTGTCGGCTGAAGGCAAGGGCGACACTTAGGCTACTGGAACAATGAAGCAAGGCACATCAATACTGCCATCTTTTTGGCATCGTCACCACCGCAGCTGCTAGCCTGAGTCGGAGCGGCTCTAGGTATGCTGAGATTGTCTTGTTTTGAACACGTATCAACTAAGTTGAAACTTTCTGTGTTCTTACCAAGTGCAACAGCAAGAGGGGAGGTCCTTGTGGCGGACACGTTTTGGAAAGGTTTTTTGGTCTAGAAATTGAGCCCGTCAAATCGGCTAAAAACTAAACTATTTGGCAAAAAAAGTGCGGAAAGAGCCCAGCCCCCGCCCGAAGCCCACTGAAAATGCCTCGTAGAAGCAGTGCTACAGCGTGGAGCCCCACCGACGTGTATGGTTAGCAAGCCGAGCCCAAAGAAAATTGAAGATTGGCTCCATCACCCGACAACTGTGAAATCTGCTCCTGAACGACGTTCTTGTCAGAACGCGAGTTTAGGACACGGCCAGCATGTGACAGCCCACAGCAGCATTGTGTTAGGGACACTGCTTCTATCACGTTAACGTTTGCTTCGACGACGGCTCTAGCGATAGGACAACTCCTGCCTGCTGCGGCTCTTAATTACCACACCAGTACGACAACTACAATAACCATTGACAAGCGTACTGGGCACAATGCCAACAGCCTTCACCGTCTTAACTTAACCTGTCACAGCGGCGGATGGAGGAAATCTTGCACCACCTACTGAACCCAAGGAATGTCATCAAATGCTGCCCCTGCCGGCACTTCCGTAACGTCAACCGCAGCCTTGCACGTGAGCTGAACATTGACTGCTAGCTGTCGACCATTGCTTAATGTTATTTTTGACTGTCGGCCCGTGCATGCATGAGGGCTCAAGAACCTGTAGCCATCTGCCAACATCATCGACAGCCCTGCAGCGAAGGCTCAAGATGTCTAAGACCCCAAACTAAACTAGCCGACCAGCCAACTCATGCAAGCATCTATGAAGTGGCAGGGGTCGTTGGCGTCATAACAAGATATTCAATGCACCACCGACTGAACCCAACGAGCGTCACCCGTGAGGTAGGATTTATGTAGGGCCAAGTCCGGAAAACTGATTTTCATGGCAAGGCTGAACAGCTGAAGCGGCTTCCATTTCTATTCTGGTGTTCTAAAACCGGCGCCCGGTGTCCTCCACTCACAGTATCAGTCATTGCTATCACTGCATAACATACACACTCAGAGCATATCGTCATCGACATCAAACGACATCAAGATTCTTGCCACTGTTCTTCACGGTCTTTATCCACCGACCCTGCAGCTGTTGGGGGTGAGCGCCCAGGGAAGTTGCATGGCTTTCCGGGGGGGCTTGGGGGCAAGGCAACAGCAAATGTGTTGGCGGGCCAAAAGACAATCCAAAGGCGGGTGGCGGTTTTTGTGACTCCAGGTTCGTGAAGCATGTTCGAACTTCCGTTGCACGAATTAACGCGGCAGAAGACACGGTTTGTTGGTTTGGGCTGCTGTCTGACATGGGTGGTGTTTGTGTCGGACACGTGCCTCGCCTTGCTCCGTACACAGGGCCGTGTATGTCCCCGGTCTTGCGTCCCTCGTTTTTCTTGCAACTGAGTGCAAGTGACCTACAACCACTGCCGCCCAGGGCGATGAGAGGGTAATCGAGCCGAGTGACAGCCTCTTGCAGTTTTCGCCGGTTCTCCGGCATGTCGAAAATCGCCTGAAATTCTGCGGCTTCAGAGGAGCTCAAAGGTCGCGGCTGCCATCGTCCGGCAGTGGACTCCGGTCCGTTCACCATTCAATATCAGTTCGACACTCCCAACTCGTGCACGGCATGCAAGGCTTCAGGACAAGTCCGGGTGACCATGTCAATTGGTTCTCCTCTACTTCTGATGTTCGTCGTCGAGTGCACGAACCACCTTCAGTCTAGCATTCCTGAAGCAGCCGTGTGGCAACAGCTCGATTGAGCGCGTCTTTGGCCTGATCCTGCAGTTCTGAATATTAGAAGGTAGGGAGGTCAAAGCTGCATCCACACCGCCGTTAGGCACAAAGGTCGCAATGTGAACTGCGGCTGTAATGATGTGGTGGTCACTGCACTGCTACACCGCGGCTGTGGAGATAAAGACGGTCAAGCATGGCAGAAATGCTTTCTACCTGCCTTGGTCAGCTTCGCAGGCCGACTCGGAGCTGCAGGCTTCGAGGAAGAACCTCCCCGAAGAGTATGGACTGGTGTTGGTACAGGGATCTCAGAATGAGGGCAAGAAGTTGGCATCACATTGCGAAGGAGGGTGCTTTTGGCGTAGGTGTGCTTGTGAGAACTTGGGGATTTGGATGCTTCGTGGGCTGCTCTCGAAGTGAATTTTCGGGATTGTGGCTGTCGAGTTTGGGACCTGGATGCTATCAAAGCGCTGTGGGTGCTGCCGGGAACTTGACACTACCTAGGCTTTCCAGACAAGTCCTGTCTGGGTGCATCGGGCAGGGGGTGCTTCCAGCGTGATGTTGACACTATTTTGGGAATGTGGCGACGTGGCTTCGAACTCCTGCGATTTTGGGTTGGGTGCTGTCCATGTTCGGACTGTGCAGATCGGACAAGACCTCTAAGGTGCTGCAACACCTGTGCAGTGCACCCGAACAGTTCGCCTTCGATGCCTACCATGACTTGGCCCCAAGCCTTGAGCTTTCGCCTTGGGCTTTGCTTTGCTGCTTGGCACCTGAGCAGCCTTCTTGGTCTCCTGTGAATATGAGTCTGTGAGTCATGAATCCAATTGAAGCAGTCACAGCAAATCCTCCAACGATCAGCTGATGCTGCTCAAGGATGTTTGGGGGTCCTCTTGTTCTTTCTTGGCCGCTGCCTCATCCCCGTCCTTCTCCCGTTGAAGTCTCTCCAGTTCCTTCAACTTGGCCTCTGCAGCTTTACGATCCTGAGTGCGCCGAGGACACCGTGCCCGCAACCCATCTCGAGACCCAATTCCATGGCAACCGCGACCAAGCCCTGGGCGGCTTCGGCTTGCTTTACTGCAGCTTGTCGTGCCTGGAACTCAAGCCCTGTGCTAGTGACCGTTGGAAGGCCGTGGCACAGAACTTGGTAGACGGCAGCTGCACGCTCTGCAAGAAGCCTTTGCACTTCTGGACGTACCGCCTCAAGTGCTTGCACATGCAGGTCAGGCGCTACCCAAAGCTCCGCTCCGTGTGCCTCTGCAGCCTTCTGTGACTCAATCTGGGCTTGTGCCATCTGCTTCCAAAGTGGCTCGGACTCCAGGCCTCCCAAGTGCATTGAACATGAGGGCATATTCGGGTAGCATGAACGCCCGGCCTACTCCTGCGCTCTTGATCGAGCAAGTTTCCACATCCTCCACTTTGTCTTGGACAAAGGCAGAGCATGCCACGCCCATCTGCCTGGAAGCTTCAAGTGCGATGACTTAGCACGGGCTGGCTGGTCAGGTGCTGACAAGCCACTGGGATTCCGGATTCTGGCTGCGCAGCAAACGCTTGCTGGCGCAGCTCAGCTCAAAAACTCGCCGACATGGCGAGATGCCCTCTGAGGCTGTTTCGGCAGCAGTTCAAAATCAGTCAGACAAGCCGCAGTGACGCCATTCTCAAGAGTAGCTCGAAATAACGCGGTCGAACACGATTTTGGTGACATTTGGTGACGGGTTGATGAAGTGTCTTGTAAACTGTCACCGTGTTGTTACTTTATACTTGAGAAGAGGTGAGTCAGCCTTTCGTCGGCCCAGTCGATCTAAAGTCACTCCAACCCTGTGGCACATGAAAGTCACCCCATGCGGCGTCAGTCAGCCCAACACCAGCCGAACCGCCAGGGCACATGCTGAAATCTGAAGTGCTCTGCGCACAGTGGGTTGAGAAGCCCTACCACAATGGCACCACAACGCATCAAACCCTGCTATCCCCCATGTAGCAGCTCGATTCCCGCTTGACATACGAGTAGGCTTGGGTGTTTTGTCTTCTCGATCTCAAGGAAAGACCGGGTGCAGTACTTGATCGCGGAAACTAAAGCTCGGATGGAACACAGGATACGCTCCAGTTACGGAAAAACAAGCCCAAACACTGCGGCACATGGCCTTGAGACGACTTCGCCCCAGGGACGGCTTAAACCTAGCGGCCCTAGCGCATCCGGCTCCATGAAACGAAAGCATAACTCCATGCTCCCCAGCTGATCCCAGCTGCCAGTCTGCCTTAGCCGTCGGCACCGATGGTTTGGCACCAGGAACTACTGGTATGGATTGACCCCAAACTCCGGGCGTGTGGGTGCAGGTACTTGGTATCAGCGTTTTCGTAAGAACTCTGCGATGGAATTGAACTTCAATCAAGTCGGCCAGGTCAGAACGGTAGGACTGTACAGGAGATTGGCAACGCAGTTTGACTTGTCCTGATATGTGTGAAGGAAGTCCTGTCTTCAGGAATCCAAAGAATCTACCTTAAGAAAATCAAACTGCACACCCTCGTCTCGTGGCAGGCGATGTAAGTGAATCTTGCACATGTACAAGGCTGTAACGCTGGATCGTCCCAGCTCCAGCTGCAGTGGGAACTACTTGACAGGCCTGGCTTCGGACTGGAGGCTTGGTTCACTCCACACCCTATCCTGGCACAAAGCTGACCTCGGCCCAAATTCATCAAGCATTCGACTCCGAATGGGTGGAAACTCACTGATCGCACACGTCGACAAGTGACAAGACAGAACGGAAGCTCATGCGGGAGGCTGTGCTGAGGAGCAGTCAATGTGCGCGACGAGACCTGGGCTGAGCGATCCTTTGAGGTCAGCACAGCACTTTACAAAGCTTGTGCAGAACGGTTTAACTTGGTTGAGCAGAATATCTGGAAAGAGCACCTGGAGGTCTTCTGGGAGGCATGCTTCTGGCTTGTAGCATGGCAAGATTCCACTGCCCACGCACGCAGTCTACAACAAGGCCAGGCCAGCAGCCTTCAGGTTCTTGTGCTGCACAGCGCCGCAGCCAGGTCTGGCCAGGGAGACGAAACACCCGACCACAAACTTGCTGTGATTGGCCCCGCCACGCCTTCACAACATCCGTCTGGCAGATAGTTATTGATGTCTCAAGTAAAAGCAAAGCATAGTGTCGGCGTTCAGTCCGTAGGATTGCTGGGAAGCCGGCAGATGGCTGTGCAATACCGTCAATGCCGATGTGACAGCCGAAAGTCGTGCAAATTACAAATGCATACCTATATAAGGCTTTAGCGACGGGAATGTGTCCGGATTGGTTATAGAATCAATCTGACCTTCCCCAGAGAAAGTTCCGACTCTCTTCCATGCAAAGACTACCTAGCGCACATGACCGCCTCAGCCCTTTTGCATCGTATCTGGTAGTGACGTGAGCCAGGGCTGCTGAAATGTCCCAGTCTGCTGGCAAATAGCTGGATGTGTCGTCCCGCCACCCTGAGTAGTTTGGGCCACCCCGAATAGTCTGTAGCAAGCAGGTGGGGAGTGGGAGGCTCGTAATGCTTTTGCCGAGTAGCTCTGTTTCTAGAAACTTACACACACACACACACACAAACCAGAACATGCACCGTCAAGCTGGCGCGAACTTAGCATGTGCACATCAGTGTCAAGAGTCTAGACGTACGTTAACAAGCCCTGCATACCTCCACGCATCCCCAGCCTCAACCCTAACCAAGTGTTCTAGAAGTACGGCCAGACACGTGAACGACTTCAAACAAATGGGCAGATTATGGGCAGGTCCACCTTGAGTAGCAGTTGTCGCATTGACTCTGCCTCAGTCTGAGACTGTGGACAACTGGAGTGCGCCAGTTTGCGCGTACAGAAAGGTCGACTGTTGGCGTCCGGCATATCTTCGACGAAGCTTGGCTTTGGATCCCGGCTCCTCGCATTCACATGCGATCGCGACTTGTGTGTGTGTGCTTTGGCGGCCATTTCGTAGCTGGCTTATTCCATTGAAATGATTTTTTCTGCATCTGTGCTCCATGTCTGCGAATTTGAAACTCTTGCACTTTGGCGACTTTGCGTGCGGGAGGCATTCTCAAGATCAAGGTGTCAGACTCTGTTAAACACCGAGCGCAAACTTGCACGAGACCCGGCCAAACAGAACAACCCTCAATCTTGTTGTCCTGGAAAAGGTACTCGTGCGTGGCCGACCACCCGACTCCATCGACTCCTGGTTTCATGGCTTGAAGCAGCAAAACCCGGCAAGCACCACATGCCACCGTTGAGCGCGCAGCTGCTGGCCAGGTTTAGAGAAACAGCAGACAGCTGTTGAAGATCCTCGCAAACGCATGGAGATTAATGAAGGCACCGCTTCAGGGCTGTGACCTGTGATCTGGTCGTCTGGCCTTCGAGTTGCAGGCATCGACTTCGTCGCCATCAACATCATCGTTGTCACATAACTATGGCATCATCCCAGCCGGTCGTTTCTTGAAGCTAACCTGCTTATCTCCACAACCCTCCTCTGACCTCCGCACAAGGCCGACGAAGACAGGTGGCTGCCCAATGAAAGGCATATCACCCCTGAAGCAGCTCTAAACAAACGCATCACAAGTGACTGTTCTTGAGCCGCAAGGCACTTTGTTCAACAGCAAAGGCCCATCTCCGTTGCCTCGGCCGTCGTGATGCCCCCCTCATCGCCATCAGACTCATCTTCATGGTCATCTTCATCGACATCAATAACGTTTGCTCTACTACAGTCTAGAGTCAACCCATCACCTGTGTCATCCTCACACCCAGTGCCATCGTAGCATCATGAGCTGCTGCTGCTGCTGCAACACCAACAGCACCAGCAACAGGAGATCGTCAACATGTGTTGGTGTTTGAGTCGTCGTCTTGGTCTTCGTCGTAATCAATCATGGCCACCACCCGGGTCGTCGTAATGCCATGAGCAGACTCAGTCTGACCACGGCCATCATCAGCATCATCATGAGCACGGCCCTTGCCATCACGAGTAGCAGCATCACTATCAACATCATCATCACAGTCGCAACCACCACCACCATCATGGCCACATCACCACCATGATCGTCAGCAGCAACAACACCAATAACGACAAGAACAAGAAGCAGCAGCAGAACAACAAAACCCACCTCAAGCAACAACATCGCCAACAAGATCTCGCTGTGATCCACGAAAGCCCTTAATGCACAGCGTGCAGAATCATGAGCAGCTGCTGCATCGACTGTTTTAACCAAGTGGGTCAACGCCATCAACAACGATGAGAACCAGAACCAGATCAAGATAAGATAAAGAATAAGAAGAAGGAGAAGAAGAAGCACCACCGTCACCACACCACAACCGCAACCAAAGCCACCAGCAGCAGCACCACCACCACCACCACCACCACCACCGCCACCACGACCACGGTAACCGCTTCCCGAGCAAGCACGTTCATCTCGGTCATCGCCACCCTCAGCATCGACATTTTTGTCGTTCACCTCTCCACCTCGACCCCATCACCATCAACACGGCCATCATCTTCATGATGTTCGACTATTTTTAATGCACTGCTCATGCCCTTCTACTGGTGATTTGACCGCGTCCACCTGCAATAATCGGGCCGCTTGTCGTAGTCTTAACCTGAATGCAGAAACCAACGGTCATCAGATGCAGCGGGGCACTTGTCTCTGGTTGCGCAGTGCTAAGGCCCGAACTCAAAAGTGCGTGGTGAAAGCTTTGATGCGGAAATTCCCTGGCAATCCTGAAGGCTGTGTTTGGGATACTCGGTATCTAGCTGTACTTCCTCGCTATGTTTCTCTGGTGCCCGAGGTCCACAGCTGTCGCGAGACATGGAAACGTTGAGATAATTGGGCAAGGCAGGATCGCCTCCTGCTACCTACGGCAACGGTCATTGGCCTCGCAGAAGCGAATCCAATTTACAACCAACACCCTGCTGGTGGCGGGCGGAATCTGAGTCGCGACGGTAACTAGCCGACAATTCTGGTTCGTTCATACCCACTTGCTATACACGATGCTACAGCTACTGCCATGGCAAATTCTGGAAGTCAAGGCCGTCACATAACGCCATCAGTGAATCAGGACTCTCTGCGCAAGTTGCGATCCAGCTGAGCCACACCTCTGGAGGCTTCCCGGCTGTCCGCAGAGCACTCGTCCGATTGATGGTAAAATAATACACTGCCAAGCTATGACAACGCCGGCTCACTAGCGCCGATCACGGCTTCGATCCCTTGGGACTGACACTCTTGGACTCTTAGACCGGTTGCACATGTCCTAGTGCAAGGAAGCCGTGTTCTTCACTGAGCTTCGCACCGGTCTCTGTCCCGATCACGCCGATCTGTGCGACGATCCCTGACATCAGGGCACTAAAGTGGCCCGCGTCTTGTTGGGGATCCAAGTTGAAGTTGGGGACGCGTCATCGACATCCGAAATCCAAAATCTAAAGCCCTCACAGTCGTGGACTCGCCAGGAGCTTCAAGCATGTTCAAGCCACTAACCTGACAGAAGTGACAGATGTCATTGAACGAATTACAGAACCAAGGTAACCAACGGTTAATCAGACGTGGAAACGTGTTCGGCTGGGCTTTGTCGGAGGTTGGGTTTCGGATATTTCGGATGCCTGCGTAGATTGCCACCTGCGCAGTTTCCTTGTGGCTTAAATTACAAAAACTGCTCAAAGCTGGTAGTACAAATACACTTGCTACATGATTGTGGCGAATTTCCAAGCCTGTCGCGCCCCTCCCGCCGATCGTGTCGGTCGTGCTCTTCTCGTCGGTCACGGCGATCTTCGTCTCGTCTCTCATGGCGATCATCTTTGTCATCGCGGCGATCACGGCGATCGTCACGAGGCTTCTCTCGTCGGTCTCGGTCCTCTTTACGGTCCTCTTTCCGTTCCCGATCGCGATCCTCGTCTCCTCGCCGAGCGCGGCCATCGTCTCCTCGGCCACGGTCTGTTCCATTCCGGTCCTGCCAGCCCGATGCCGACTACTCCAAAAAGTGCAGTGGTCTGGAGAGCAGGTGTTTGCCTTCTCCTTTTTGCTTCGGCTTTCGCCCTGGTCTTCACGCCTCAGGAGTGGCATGGAGCGGCCTAGCATGTAAGGGCCAGAAAGCAGTTACGGTTTCACGAACTTCCCCAATCTGTGTTTGTTTCCCGGGCCATCCCGGGCCTCTTCTTGCTCTCCTTGGCCTCCTTGCTTTCTCGCTCTGCGTCTGCCTTTGGAGCTTTGTCCTCCTGTGTATCATGAGAGTTGGCTTTATGGCCCGGCTACCATGCACTCGACTTACTGGTCAGGCAGTATCAGGGAGTAGAAGGACGGGATTGGCACTCTCCGGGCATATCAACATGTCCTTTCCCAAACCTCCTGCCAGCATAGTTCCACACATTAACCAACTCGTGTGGGCTAGCTGCCTGCTCAAAATGAGGTGCATGCTTGCAGTAGCACTTGACTGCTGGCTGGCTGGCTGCTGCTGCCCGAACCCGCTCCTTTGATTTTCTTGGAACCTTGGGCGCGTCCTGCGCTCAAGGGTCTGATTCCGTTCGCCAGATGCCAGATGAACAAACTGCAAACACATGACCTGACTTGCTGGCAATGCTGCACCTTAAAACATCCTCAAATCTGCTGGCCCATGTGTGCGGCTGCAAACCCGGATCCTCCTGATCGGCCTTCCTCTCCGGAGCAGATTCCTAACCAGCTGAGATCCAAATGCGCATTCGGTGCTGTCTGACGACGGCTATGCCATAACTCCTCAGAAACCTCATGCAAAGTCAAGAACTATTACGTAACAGTGTCCTTCCGTGCAGCTCGTACGTGTGCCAAATCATCCGCGGAGGCTGCTTTTAATGGCCTGCCCTGCCACGAATCGTTCCACGGAGCAAACACTTGGGGCCACCCTCAAACAGGACCAAACCACTCGGCTGGCCACTGGCTTACGGATCTTCTCGCCATCGCTGCCCTCTTCTTCATCATCTTCGAGGCCTGGCAGTGCGAGGCTTGCCTTCCATCGGCAAAGCAAGCAGACTGGAGCACCTGGAGCTGGAAGCAAGCGGATTCCTGAAATCACGGGCGTGGGCCGGAGGAAGATGTCCTGGACCACACGACGCGTGTCCGAGCGATGCTCACTTCTCTCCACATCTCTGTGATGGAAGAACCACGAAGATACCCGAGGCGAGGTATCCGCACTCCGCACTTTTCTTGCGGCGCCTGAGAGCCTGCCGGCTTTTTGTTCTCAGCCTCTGCCAGGCCAGGTCTAACATGCTGTGCTCAGAACTGTCGGCAGCGCCTGCTTCCATCCCGACACCGGCGCAAGCTTTGTCGGAGCCTGCATGGGCAGGGCATGGCATGGAGCACATTGGCAGAAGGATCGGTGGCATCGAAGGGTGGCAAGCACAGGGGTGCCACTTGCGATCGCACTCTTTCACGAAACCCTGCGTGATAAAAGAGGCAGCTGTTCAAGAAAGGGAGTTTGTACAGATCGGGAGGGAGACTCAGCTTAAAGGGCTCCATTCCACAGCATGCAGCGTGCTATAGGTTTTCTCAAGCCTCCCAAGCCACGGCAATTGTCTCGTTCAATCTGCACCAACATCTGACGCAGCGCAGACTTGGCTTCCAGGACACTGATGCTCGAAGCAAGCGCCCTCCCACGTACTCTGGATGTCTGCAACAATTTTGCAACCTAATCGGATTGCAGCGTTGATTGCACTGGTTCGGTAGTGCAAGTTTGGAGGTTGAATGCCCAAAATGCTTTCCGAGCCAACCTCACAGAAATAAGCCAAAGGGTCGTGGCCTGGGCGCTACAGCATGGGCCGTAAGCATTATCCCTCTGCATCGTCCGGCAGCCGCAGGGCTCCATAGTCAACGACTGTTCAACGCATCAGTTCCTTCACCGTGGCAAGACGAAACGACGGTCTCCAAGCATTTCCAGCATCGATTCCCGTGAGTACCATCCCCAGAACGCACACAAACGCGCAATCAACGATTCCGGCTGCTGATGGTGCGACCCCCATCTTATGTTGGCGCAAACATATGCAACAAGTGCGAGGTGGACAATGAAACGGGAGCCAGCAGAATGAATTTGCGAAGCATGAATGCAGGTCGCTCCATGGATGCAAGCAGCGGGCCTTGAGCTGAAATTTGCCATCGTCTGACTCGCTGTCGCTCCAGCCACGCATGCCACCAACTGCCAAGCCACAGCACGGGGGGCAGCCCTTCATGAATTTGTCTCAAACATGAATCTCAATCTGTGCCTGCCCCTTTCTTATCTCGGCTTCGGCTGCGCACCATTTCGCGATCCATGAGGCCGGCCATCTTTCGAGAAACCTCGCAGAGAGAATTCCCTGTTCGGTTTGCGTGCGGGCTTCGCGACGTTGGCTCCGGAACATGCTTGGGAAGTCCCCTAAAGGCCTGGAGCTTGATCTAATTACTCGCTGCGAGGCGTCACTCACCAGCGACTTAGATCAGTTTTAGTCCTCTGGTCCATTTGGAAGCGGCCACCTGCCTTGGCCGCGGCCACGACGGAAGCGCTGAGCGAGTAGAAAGCTCAACTTCCGGCTCTTTTGTGACTTTGGAGTTTGTATGACTTGATCGTCGATTCACGCACGAGCTCTGTTCCGATCATGCCAGATCATGCAACTTGTAAGTTGTCTCTTGACACCTGCAGTGGGCGAGCCAGACTCCAAGGCGATGGCAGCAACAAATCAGTCAGCGAGCGTCTAGGGACAGTGGAGTAGGTAGAGACACCGGTGAAACTTAGGTTCCCGAAGAACTCCAATAGCCTCGCCCAGTGATCGTATGGCAGGCCTCAGTCCGTGCATCAACTTCCGGAAGGCTTGCATTGCATTTGGTTCACAGGGAGTCCAACCAGAGCTGCTCGATGGCGTGCCCAACAGTGTCCTCATCTGTCTCGCTACTTCGATCCCCAACAATCGAAAACAGGTCTGAGCACAGGCACAGATGCAAATGGCTATATACGATTGCTGGGAAGCATGACATGCAAGAGCGAAGGTCCTGACAGAGCGAGACGCGCCGGCAACGCATGCCGCGCCTTTGAGGTCCTGCATTCTGTCGTAGGCAATATTCAGATATACGGTCTATGCATCAGCAAATTCATACCGAGTCGCGCGGGCATTCAGGGTCTCGTGCCACTGCACGTGCAGCTGGTGGCAGCCAACCTGGTCCACGGTGGCCGTCAGCCAGAGAACGCCAGATTATGTGAGGTGTCCAAGGCAACGGCCGCTTGCCACCCACAGCGCAGCAGTCGCCATGGCTCGTGATGCAGGGCTCTTCGTTGGTTTTATTGACTTTAATAAACCATCACAGCCTAGGCCTGGGCAGTCTGAGAGTCACACAACCCTAAACATAAGTACCGACGAACGTGGCAACGAAAACCTCCGAGATCTTGTTCAGCGCGGTTGGTCGCTGATGCCAATCGCAGAGACGTGTAGCCCAAAGATCGGCTGCCGCGCTTGCCATTGGATTCATTTGGCTCCTATCCCAGCACAGCATGCAGCGTCAATTGTCAGCACGCAGCAGACAAGCAAAGTGAAGAACATTGGTGACATTGCTTCCAATCCCCCTTCTCCAATCATTTTTTGCGGCCTCATGTCGCTGGGAACCCACGCTCTTGGGGTCAAAAGGTAGCAGGCAGACGTACACTGCTTTTCGTGCTACTACCTGGCCGCATCATGACAGTTTGTTCCGAAATCCTACGGATGGTAAACATCATCTACAACAGCCTCGGCCAAGTCTGTGAAAAGTCTGAAAACTATGAGCTTGGTAGGAGTGAAACCAGCGCGGGCATGTCACCCAGCTGAAGGTGGTGAAAGTTGCACGTAGTCGAATGAGTTCTTGCACGGATCCAAGAACCAAGCGTGTAAAATAGATCCGGTCACAAACATATGTCATGTTTGTGGTGGCAGTGCAAAAACTCCTCCGCACCCTGGTTGCAAAGGTGCAGGACTGAGCCATGGGTGTTCGGAAAGTCATACAAGTTCTTGTCAGCAGACAAACAAAGCTTGCTAAGAGGATGTTGTGCTCTCGAACAGCCCATCACCTCGTGGGAAAAATCAAGAGGCAGCTCCGTTCGTTTCGTCCTCCTTCTTCAAATCACTGGCCAAGGCCGTGTTGTCCTTGGTCGCACATTTAATCTTCGCTCAGTGCTATAACTGTTGCATGGGTTGCCAGGATTTCATGTCAACTCGTATGTCGCCTGTGGCAGTTGTTGCATGAGTTCGCTGTCGCCTTCGACCGCTGCTCTCACTTGGCGTTGGGGTCTCTTCTTGACGGCTCAACCCTTCTTTGAGTGTCTCGTCTTGCTCGTTTCCCCTTCTTGCTTTTGAGTTCGATTCCATCCTACTTTTTCTTCCTCTTTCTGGACTCTTGAGACGTGGACTGTGATAGCGGCTGTCGTGATGGTAGCACTTCTTGTCGTTGTCGCCTCTATCGTGGTTGTGTCTCTTGCCATTAGTGTTGTCGCGATTGTTGTTCTCGTTAGTAGCGGTGATGTTGGAAACTGCAGTGGCAGCCACCAATTGGTTTTCACGCCTTCGCACAAAAACCATGTTCTGCTTGGCGGCATGAGCGCATGGTTGATCCTGAGCATTCAGATCTGGAGGCTTGTGAGGCAGGCAAGCCCGTGCCATAGGCAACATTGGGCATTGCCACACAGCCTTGACTCCAATGCACAGTGGCGTGGAGACAAACGGTGGCGGTCGGCTGTCGCGTACCGGAAGCGACTTAGTCCCCCACGAAAACAACGAGAACGGAAAAGATGAAGGTAACCATACTATGACCAACGTGGGTATGTGGATATTCCCCGGTCAGGTCAAGGGAAGCGTACCTTTGGGACACCTAGTACTATCCAGCCTGTCGTCCCCCTGGTTGAGTAAGCCAACACATGACAGTACAAGACTGTAGGAACACAGGGTAACTGCACGGGGGACGGCTTAGCCCTGTGTTGTCACTTCGATCGGGTCCCCCTTGCTGTATCACGGTGACAAACTAGTACAAACAGGGCAACAAAGCCAGTATGGCCAAACTACAGTATTAGCTATCTGGGTTCCCCGGTGGACGTGTGTTTTCTGGATAGGTGCTCAGAGACTCTCTGTCGCTCTCTCTCCCGGGCATGCGGGTCGGTGAAGACCCCCAGGCCGCAGGCCCACCCGCATATATATTTAATGCAGGTTGCGGGGCGTGAAGAGCGAACATAATACATCCGTTGACTAGAGTCCTAGAGTCATATACTGTACAATAACGAAGAAAGGAAGTATGTATGTTCTCGTAGACAAAGCTCCTTCTCGTCTTCTGATGTTGCTCATGGCCTGGTACATGATAAGAGTAAAAGTGTAAAAAGAAAAGAGCAACACCAGGGCCTTCCCCCTCGCGCAAAGGCTGAGAGGCAGGGCATGCACGGAAATGTCACGGCTGAGTTTTAGCACCTGTGTGGTCTAAGGTCAAGGAGAAGCGTCATCTACATGCAAAACAAGCAGGCCCACAACTAGGATGAGTATTATGGCAGGTGCTGCAGTCAAAACTGGTTAGAAGTCTCCCCTGTTTACAAGTCTAGTCATCAGAGGGGTCATTCAGCAATGACTTTTCGCGAGGGATTCCCCCGCTTCTTGAAAGAAAACTAACCTGCCAGCTATTGATCATGTGTGCCCGAACATTCTTTTTGCAAACCAACTGCACAGCAATCTCTGACTCTCTCTCTCTCTCTGCAGGTCTAGGGGGGTACCCCTGCGCAGAAACTGCCTCTCTCACCCTGCCTATCAGATGTGAAGATTATGAGGACCAAACAGGTGACACTGCGGGTCGAAACGTTTCACGAAAATCCTCTGGAGGAGCTGATGGGGAGGCAGAGGATGATCGAGACGTTGCTGCTGGTTCTTGTTCAGGGTCGTGGTGGCAGCAGCGACCGCGTGACCTTGAGTTGCTCGTGCTGCTACCGTTGGTAGTAGTCGTCTTCTTCGTGTCCTCCTTATGTTTGTTTTTCTTCTTTCGGCAATGCCGAAAGGGGGCTTTTGCAAAAAGGAGCCTTGTCGGGATTCAGGTTGCCCGACAACTACAACAGGGTTGGTGAAATCCGGAGTCTACCGAAAAAGGTCACGAAGATCGAGGTGGCTGCTCACAGGGAATGTTTTACAAACCCTTATTCTTTCAAATTGCTTGGACAAGGCTGCTTCTGAGCTGAAACATAGCAACACAGTAAGACAGCTCAGCGACTTGGCACGGAAGGTTGCCAGTGCGTCCGATCGCCAAGCCAAGCATGACAAGGGCATAGCGGCCACGAAGGGCGGGGAAGGAAGAGAAGCATTCGAACCGCAACGTGACGAATCTCACGAGTGACTCGGGATGCAGACAGCAACATGGCAAAGCTATGCCACTCTTTCTGGTATACAGTGCTGGGCAGAAACGAGAAACTTGGGAAAGCTGTACGGGAAAATCCTGTTGCAATAGTCTGGACAATTCGGTACTCTAGCTACCTGCAAGCGACAAACGCATCGGGGAGCTGTGTCGCTGCAAAGGACGGACGGGGCTTTGTGCAGGACAATGCGGGGATTTATAAAGCCTGCAAAACGCGGAGCCGTTTTGCGGTAAAATGTGGGAAATGCAAAGCTCGGTTTGTGATCTTCGGCACATGTTGCGGGAAAATGCGGGGATTTGCAAATACATCTGAAGCGTTGTGATGCGTTTCCGATGAAACGCAATTTCTGACCTGTCTCTCACTGCTAAATTGACGAAGCTAGACAGTGGACATGTTTTGCCTCAGAGAAAAACGGCCTTCCGTCGAATGGAAGTTCGAGCGGAAAAACTCTACTGGGAAATGCCTTGAGATGCCGGTCATGGACTGTCGGTTACTGTTGTCTGGTGGAAAGCTGTTGCAACGACGAGCTCATGGCGACGCAGCACGAAGGTGTGCACGCCAGATATTACTGCTGTTCGTGGGTTCTTGCTGTCCGGCTTACCAGGTTACCAAACCATGTTTTGTGAGCAAGCTTTCTGACTTCGCAGCAGTCCCCTCCCCCACAAGCCATGTCATCTCGAGCTGGCTGACATGGCTCCAATTTTCCACTAGGGCGAAGCTTCGTTTCTTTGGTTGATGGGGGCTCGCAGAAGCAGAAAGAGACACTATGCCCTGAACATAACGGTGAGATATCATGCGTGGCCTACCGATGCAACAATCTCCAACTTCGACAAAGGACCTTTGGGAAAAAAAACCTTTATGAGATATCTTTCCGATTGAAGTTGCCCTGTGACCATTGCCACGATGACTCTCAGACAGGCCACCAGCGATCGGAGCTTGTCCCGTCGAGAATCATTAACACCGCTGCTGACCTGTCACTGAAGATATGCGCAATGGCAAATTAAATGCTGCAATGCAGCGGCACAGAACACCCTGACACAGTTTCGAAGGCTCACCCCCAGGACTTCTTCGATGTGCGACAGGCTGCGCTTGACTTCGCGGCACCTCAGCATCGCGACACGCAGCACTTCGTAGCAAACCCGTCTCAAAGCGCCCGGAAGGAAAAGCGGGGATTTGTGACTCAGACTGCCTGACGAAGTAATGTTGCGTTTCACCGGTGGCAAACTATTCTCCACAGTAGAGATGGGCGTCCGTGGGAAGAGCTGCTTCAAGGGTGACACAGAGCTTAGAAATTGTAAAGAACCTACCAAGACCATGTGGTCACAGGTCACTCGTCTGCGGACGGACACAGAAGGGGAAACCCGGCGCGATGATAAGGACTAGGACAAGCTGAGACTGCAGCTGCGTCATGATGATGTTGGCATCCTGCAGCATGTCGTCACCCCGCTGATGCTCAAGGTGAATCCGGTAGCAGCACCAGCTGAGGCCGCGCACGTGCATGATCGAGATGACATCCAGAGATCGCGCTTGACCCTTCAAGCCTGTCTTGACTGCTCCACAACTCTTAGCGTGAAGGGAGCCACGCGAACCCTCAGCTTCTTGAAAGGGCCAGGGCTCCGGCGCATGATGCCCTGACAAAACTCCTTGATGGTCACTTGCCCGTCCTCAGGTTCGCGCAGCTTTCTACGCATGTGCGGATGCGTGCGGCAAATCTTGACTGCAGATGGTTCCTGCGAGTTTATCAGAACGTCGGTACCCTCGCATGGATGACAGAGACAGTTTAAGACAGACACACCGGCAGAGAGACAAACAAAGAGAGAGAGAGAGAGCGAGTAAGAGGCGACGGAGAGTGAGAGGGAGTGTGTGTGTGTGTGTGTGCGCGTGACAAAGGCAGATGAGTAGATCAGCAACATACACATGATCGGTAAGTGGCGCGCCCCGTCGTCCAAAAGATCGAACAAAGGCTCCACTTCGTGGACCTCAAGAACAGGCACTCCCAAGACTTGCATCAGAGCTCTCCGACGGCTGACCATGCATGGACAGCCCACATCACTTCTTGACCACCGAGAGTGAAGTCTGTACGAAGCGCAAACTCAAATTTGTATCCCACCGGATATGGGCGCCTCTATCTCAAGGATGCTGAGGTAGTGCAAGACGACCTTCCATGTGGCACAAAGCTAGGGATCACCCGAATGGCTTACTCCGTGTGTGTCTTCAGCTTGATGGTTCGGACTCACCTGCAACGGGTGTTTCTTACGCATGCTTCACATTCAGAATGCTACAAAAGAGTCTAGCACTCCTGTAGGTTCATTCGTTGGCGATTCAGTAGCCCGCACATCAAATGAACCTCCGATACTTCAGATGATGCCGCGTGGTGATCATAACCCCTTGATGCTGCTTGCGGTCCAGGAGCTGGATTGCTTACTGCTCTGTCCATCTCTGCACGCGTGATGACCTCGACGGCAAAGCATGGCTCACTGGCTCACTTCCAAGGCTTGCGATTGATAGCTTTGGCCGTTTCATGTGCACCCAGGTCAAGACTCCGTTGCCGTCATCGTCTGCTTCAAGGAAGATGTCCTGCTGCACGGGTCGACAAAAAGATTCTGATTCACATCTACTGCTTCAAAGCACGCAGTCCTCTAAACTGCTCACGTACTTCTCCTTCGACCGAACTTTCTCCTTATACACGAGAGGCGTCTGCAGCAGCGCTATTGCTTGGCAAAGTCAAATTTTTCTCCTGTACGGCAAGGGCAGCATCTCCAGCCGCAGTTGCCAGAGTTTCCTCCCAGCTCACGATACTGTCCATGTCAGACGGGTGCCGCAGGGCTTGCTGCAAAGAGCCTTGAGGAAAATTGCAGTGATGATTCTAATGATCGCGAAGATGACCTGCAGCAGCGATGGTCGGGCCAGCTTCCAGCTTGCACAAAACTTATCGGATTCCTTGTGCTGCCGGTCGGACTTGTACTTGATTAGTTCGAGAACAACTCTCCCGCCGGCCCTAACAATGAACCTCTCACATCTCTCACCTATCAACTTTATTTGCAAAACCACAAACAACACGGAAAGCAGGGGGACACATGAGAGTTCCCCCCATGTTGCAAGCCAGCTTTCCACGTCTTTCTGCATTTTCCACTTCTAACAGCAACCTTCAGTGCGCAGCTGCTGTCTTCAGCAACCGGTTTCTCACGCACAGAGTCCATGTCCCAGGACATGCGGTTCTTGGTCATCATTTTGGCTTGCTGTGCGTGTCGTCACAAAAGTGGCTCCATTGCTTCCAGTTTTAGCGATCCATTCTGGGTCCCTGCCCTTTTGGAACTTAGGTCCAAAATGGAAATGCCAGCTTGAAGGGCGTCAAGCACATCAAAGCATCGGGATAGCCCGGGACTTGGTTTTTCCATATGGCCTCATTGCGCTCTCACAACTCGGACAAGCCAGGCGAGGATCCATAGTCGGCGCGATACAAATAAGTGGTCAGCTTGCCCGGGACTACCCAATGGAAACACAAACATCAACCAAGCAAACATAGATAAGTATTGCTGGTTGTGCTTCAGCAGCTCTGAAAATTATTTATGGATTCGGTTGTGCTTGGGCATACACCATGTGATGACAAGAAAACAGTGGCACACCTTTTTCTCCGTCGATGAATAGCGATCGGGTGAGATGTATACGACAACAAAACATGACACTGCATGGCGGATGGTGGCAACAATATGTTAAATGTCCGTGTACGTATAATAGTACATGACGCTGATCTCTGATGTGATACGACTGAACCACCATCAGCGGCAAATGACACCGGCAGCTCAAACGATGGTGACCTGCCAGGACAGGGAGCTCAGTGACATTTGTATGGGCGCTGACACTGTGCACTTCATATGCTGCGTTGACCTTGGCGATTGTCCACGGCTGCGGCCAAGTCTACCGTCAAAAAATCCCCACCAAAGAGTTGTGGTCAGAGGAGAGCGACATACGAAGGTCCCTCCGGAGGTGAAGGTTGCACTCTGTCATAGGCCATCTGAAGAGAAACCAATCAATCATGCTGAATTCCCCTCTCTAGCCTCCCAAGTATTGCCACATGCATTATTGAATTCCAGTCCTCGGCCGTGAGAAAGAAATTGAACATGGACTTTTGCAAGGATCGACAACCAGACGTCTTCCTCATCAGGCCTCTGCTGATGAGAAAGTTACCGGTGCCTAACCAGAGGCTCCTCCCCTCTCGTTCACACTGGAGAAAGAACCTCGTACCAACATGTCGCGCCGAGACCTCGAGCTCCAAATCTTCCCTCAACAAAAGAGCAGTGCAGCGGTGTGACAGCGGAGTTTGACAGACAAAGGCCTTGTAGGAAAAGCCGCAAAGGGTCTTCGTTTCTGTCCTCCATTCCCCATCAGGGAGATCGGAGAACCCACTGACTTCCTGGAACACAGAAAGGTCCAAAGGATCCTCCAGTTAGCCGGTTTTTAATAGATATCAGGTGCTTCCCGTAAAGGTTCCACATTTTCGAAACTTCAGGATTTCTACATGCACGCTTGCAGCGGGGCTCTCTGACGTCCCTCCTTAGTCACTCCATGAGTTCATTCCTGACCTGTTCAGGGGAGACTGACAAGAGCCTGCTGAGTTGATGAACATCCACCCACCATCCCGTACTGAGACGGAGCTGGGGGAGCTACGGGCAGAATGCAAACGTTTACGGATGTGGGGAAGTGTTTCCGTGTTTTGTGGCGAGCTAAGGCAACAAATCTCAAACAAAGCTGGGAACGCGGAGGTGTTTGCAAGTTTTGTGGCCGTAGTGGTAAATAGCTCTTCCGAGAAGGAAGAACCTTTCAGCTCACCCGCAACAGGTGCAAAGAAGAGAGAGAAAAGATCCATGCTTTGGTCAGCATGAAAGACCGGGCAAAAAACAATTTGCGGAGATTCTCATAGATCTTGATTGGAGGGGAAGACTTTGGATTCGTTCTGAAATATCTGGCACCAGAATAAGGCTCCTGGTGAAGGCTCGATGATGCTTACAAACGCGGCTGGTGACGAAACGCGAAATTGATTAGGTCATAGGGAAGGTGCATCAGGCCATAGGTTAGGCAATGAAAGCCGTATCGGGAAAAACCCAGGCAGGGGAGCCTCTGGCAAAAAAATACATTGGGTTTTGGCTGTGAGGAACCCATTCGACACTACCCTGCACTGAGAAGCTTCAGGGAGGGATTGCGAGGCAGGGTTTGAGGCAAGGGGTTTAGAGGGGGATCTGCAATGCAGAGTCTCGAGCTGCCGCAAAAAGATACAAAGAGCTTAGGACAGGACCTGCAGCGGAGGGGCGTGGAGAGGAGTGCGAGATAGTGCTGACGTGATTTTGCGGGGACAACAGGGATTCGTGGGACTGTAGGCAAAGAGATCGTTCCTTCTTTGCGACAGGTCTTTCGGGGTGGGGGACTGGTACGAAAGCGATAGTTCAGCGACTACAAGGGGTGTGCGCGAAGTTTGTTGCGCCTGTTGCCTGACTTTGAACTCCGCCTGCATTGCGAGATTCGATAAGAAGGACAGTGGAAAACAGAGTTCGAGAACTTCCTGCAGCGGAAGCCACCTGCTTTGAAGGACAATTTGGCACGCGCGCACGACAGACATAGAATCAGACTGAGTCGACATACCCGCGGCCACACACGTCTTGGGGCCTTCCATCCAGAAAACGCAGGCTTCATACAAAGCTGCCTGTAGTCACGCCGGAGCCGGAACCAGCCCACAAGGACTTGCAAGGTGGGACCCTTCACGAAAGTGTGAGGCGTGAGGTTCATAAGTCACGACGGTCAAGTAGCATCGGACTCGGAAACCCTCATGCGCACAATCCGATACGGCAACCTTCAGCTTCTGCGTTGTACCGGAAACATGTACACTCACCCTGGCATGCACGTCAAAAGCCTGATTCACATAAGCTGACGATCTGACATGCAGCCGTACCGTCTGAAACAAGCCTCGCCAACGGTCTCTGCACAAAATCATACAAAATCTGTGCTCGTTCGCGAGCACTTTGTTGCTTCGGGGCCCCAGCTCACGTCGAAACATCTCATGCCGTTGTCGCGTCGGCTGGGTTTTGCACACTCAGCAGCTCTCGCAAACAACTTCGAGGGAACAAGTCTCAGCAGGGCGCGCGCGCGTGCGGAGAGTCGGGGTCGGGCTCTGCGGCTCGCGGGTTCGGCAATTGCTCGAGGTGTTCATTCGAATTTCTGGCTGCGGCTAGCTGCCGCATTCCGATTCGGGAGGACCTTCTCTTCGTTTGCAAAGGCACAAGCCCAACTCCCATGCCTGGGCTGCACCCGCATTTGTGTCCCTGCTCCATAGAACACTCAATCTGGGAATAATTCAAAATCAAAAAAGCTGCAAATCGTGGGAGAGCTTGCAAAACGGCGTCGCCGCCGGGCCAAGCAACAGCGTCCACCTAATCGAGGAAAATTTTCAGCAGCAGTCCCACTGCGAGCGTGTTTAGACAGAGCTCCCGTCGGTGCCACCGCAAGTTAGTCTCTGCAAGTCACATGCCGGATTTTGCCGAATGCAACTCCTCCTGCGAGCCTGGGAGCCCAAAGAATAAGTCGGCCTATGGCGGCAGCACGGTGCCATCTGGGACAACAGCCTATTGGCAGTTACCGTTCTTGAAGCTGCGATTGCAGCATTCGATCACGGGACACCCCCAAGCCCGTTATTGCTGAACACATTTGGACTCCTATGGCGATGGTGCACGAAAGCATATGACTGACTTGTTGCGAACCGAACCACAACAATCACGCAATCCAGCAGAACAAAGGATGCGGCAGGCACTGAGGGGGAATTGCAAAACGTTTTCAGCTCAAAGAGGTTATTGGAAGTCAAACCGCGGCCCGATTCGCAAAGGAGGCGGTTGTACCTGCTCCAACAGCCTCTACACGTGTGGGTACTAAAATTCTCAATCCAACCAGCCGGGTGCCACACACAGGGGACATGTCAGACATTGATCAAACTCGAAACCCTAAACCCCGCAACACCTGAATCGATCATTCCAAAACGTTTCGGATGTGCACAAAAAGCATTTTAACGGGCCACTAGATGGAAGCTAAAGGCAACTATGCTCGCCCTCGGAGGCTACCTGTCGTGATGTGTTAAGTATGGTGGAGCATGACGAGGGTTTTTGCTTCTGGGCTTGGCAATTGGTCCTGCTGAGGGTCCAGGTGCATGAGGATTTGGCGGCAAACGGGTAGGATGCTGGGAAGTCGTGGTAAGGTCCGCAGGTATACCCAAGCTCGTGACTGTTCATGTTCATGAGACGATGCATGTGTGGGCATGTACGCGCTAGGGCCGTGACGAGCGTCACATATGACCTTACACAGGATGCGCAGACTACAATCCTTCCTGAAAGCTCTTGTGGCGCCCGCTTTCACTTGTCTGGGCTGCAGGCATAAAGAACCAAGCATACCAGATACTCACCTACATGTGCATCTTGGCATGCGTTGCGCTCATGTTGGCGACACGACAGAGCTGGCATCAAGCGCACCGAGTCATTCCGGGCCTTTTCGACGACAGGCCTAGCATAGTTCGGCCATCCACCGCTGTGCGTCAGTTCAAACCTGTCTTTGCTCCCGGTCACGCACGTCTCGCAGTGGCATATTCTGATTACTGGCACAGGGGTTGCGAAGCAATCGCAGTTCCAACGTCGAGCAGCCGATGCTTCTGCTGAAGGCATACGCGGAATTTCATTTCGCCAGTTAAGGCCCGCACATGGAGTAGACTGCCTTCCAGGCGCTTCCGTAGTAACTCGGCATGCGAATGGTCAAAGATCGCGCTACTCTACCTGCTTCGCCTTCCGCATGCTTGGGCAGACTGGGCGCGGCACTCGAACATCCACACCCGGTCGATCATGTCCTTCACACGCGCGCACCACAGCCGCAAAGACAGAGTCGGAGGAGCGCGATTCGGCCTCTTGCTCGTCCAAGATGAAGCCTTATAAGGTGGCCGCAGAGGACGGCCCAAGAGCTGAGAGCAACTGGTGGCAGAAACTCTGCAGCCCCCGGCTGTGCAAGGACTGCGCGAGCAGAAGGCCGCCTGCATCTTCGAAATGTACTACGACTCGAATCATGCGCAAGTTTCCTTGGCTCATAGGCTTCGCCTATGAACTTCAGGATCATCAGCAGAATCATGGACCAGAAAAGGGCACCTGAGCTCAAGCAGCCCTAGACACTATAGTTTCTCGCTGTCATAGGAGACTGCAGGGCACGCTGAGGCGGGCACCGATGCTTGCCAAGAACGTCGAAGCCCTCCAGATGTCGAGTGTACATTGTCTATGCGTTCCGACCATCATCTCGACAGCGTGTGACTCGTCCATTTGACAGCTCCGAGGCTCGGACAGCACCCGCAACCTCACCCACATCGCAGTCTCACAGTCTCGAGCACCCGACTTCAAGACTGAGCTGGCCGGACCTACTTAGTCCGACATTCGTCCGTTCTTTCTGAGAACCCTGCGGTCGAAAGAGAATCATTACCTCACGCAGGGCAACACTCTCAAGAGACGTTTATCGTGCCAAGTCTCTGCGGCCGCTGCTCTCATCACCCGTAGGGTTCGTGTCAGTCGTAGGAGGCGTATGGCTCTAGCCACGGAGAGGTTCATCTTGGCAGAAGACAACGGTTCACAAATCACAGTCTTTGTTCAAATCTATCTCGTATGTTATGCGCGTTGCTGAGACCCAAGCGTCATTTTGTGATAGAAGGAACGTGGACACTGCACTGATGGTGGTTATAACCGCGTCCTAGGTGCACAATGCAAATTGGAACAAGCCAGGGGCGAGAGTCATTCCTGTAAAGCCACCAGCGGAGCCCTGCACATACGCAAGTACTGCATGCACTGTTCAACTTCGAATGGATTCCCGAAAGACCTCTTGCAAGAGAAAGGTGCAACGCACGAGCTTGAACAACAATGGCACGAGGCAGGACTCACACACAAGATCCAAGCTTTCGGCCATCAAGTTGGCATACTGTATGCCACCTTCTGCCTGAGCAAGCTTTGCATACCAGAACTGTCCCAAATATCCGTGAGCCGAGCATCACGGGAAGTAGATTGCAGGCTTCTTTACTACCTTCTCCATGCGAATGCCAGCAGCACGACTGCGATCATGCCCAACTCATTGCAATCATTACGGCCTAACTCCTTTGCACGGAAACCTCTGGCTGCTTGAGGCATGTGGGGATAGCTCTGGCGGGGGGACTTCAGGAGTTGCCGCCGGCAGTGTCTTGAACTTGCTTTTGGCTCATCTCCGAGGCTCTGGCTGTCCAGGCCCAAGCACTACCTTGCAAGCGTTGAGAGCTCGCATGCTGCAAGCTCTGGACCGAAGTACATATGACTAGAACCTGAGGAGGGCCAGTTCATCGGAGTCCTTGTGACGTGTTGTAGCAGTTTCCCATGCACACCAATCCGTGATCGGAAGAGTTTGCCGTCTGAGCAGAATCGACCATGTCCGTCCTAATTATTCAAAAGGGTCAAGAACTGGGCGTCTTCTCTCGGAGAAGCCAGAGATCGTGAGACTTGCTACGCCAGCCAACCGCTCCGGCCGGAGCTGCCCTTGACACAGGCTGGGCCGAATCCGACTGCGGCCCGAGCCCAGCAGCACCAGTCAACGTGCGGACAGGAAAAGGAGGAGAAGAAGCCGGCACTACGAAATCCAGACAGGATCAACCGCCCGCTGGCAGATGAGGAGCAAGGCAGGGCAGCATGGGGCCACTGCGGGAGGGCTTAGAGTTCCCCGGTCGGAGCCGAGGTCGGTCGCTTCTGCCTGACGGAATGCGTGCAGCAATCCAGCATCAGAGCCTGTACGTGCAGCCACACCAGGCACTTGTAACACGGGTTCGTACGAGGAATGCGTGCGAAAATCTCGCACATGGAGCCACGTCGTTGTTGGACATGCCAAAACATAACTCATGAGACGGCTAAAGCCATAAAAAGTACGACCTCTAGTTCTTGCTTGCTTGCTGTTCTCTCTCTTTCTTTCTGAGGTCTCTCTCTCTCTCTCTCTCTCTACCAGGACAGAGGAGGCAGGCGGACACCCACCCCTCGCTCGCGAGCTTTGCCCCAGCAGGCTCGGCTGCACAAGGGCCCACAAGGGGCAGCTCCCCCTCACGCAAACAAACAAACAGCTGAGGCCCCGGCCACGATCCTACATCAACTTCAACACCGCATGCTGCGAAGGAGGGGCTTCCCCCAGGCCGTGCTCAGCCACAAAACACAGAGCTGCACTGCAAACAACACCATGCTTGACCTAACACACTGCATATCAGCGCAGCTCCCCGAGGGCTGTGGTCGAACAGCCTTGCTGTTCTCTGTCTCTCTCTCTTTCGCCAGGGTTGTGGGCCGGGGTTTCCCCTCTCCCTCTCTCTCACCCTCTGCCTCACTACAGGGCGCCAGAGGGTCCAACACGTAAGGCTCAGCCCTTCAGCCCCCTCATGAAACAGTGAGCCGTCCCGCCCCTCTCTGAGTAGAAATAACGAGTAGTTACTCGTAGATGCGGGTGGTAAACAGTAGTAGTTAGCATATATATATATATATATATATATATTACAGCCCGTTCTGTACATATATATATATATATATCAAGCAGTCGCAAGTAGCAGTGAGTAGTTCTGGGTAGCGGTACGCTGTAGTGATAGCAGTGAGTAGCAGAAGAAGTAGTAGTAGTAGCCCCTACACCCCCCAGAAGTAGTAGCAGCAGCAGCAGCAGTAGCGGCAGCGGCAGTAGCAGTCGAAGTAGCAGTAGCAGTAGATGGAGTAATTAGTGAGTAGTAGAAGTAGTACTAGTAGTCAGTAGTAGTAGTCAGTAGTAGTAGTAGTAGTAGTAGTAGTAGTAGTCGGAGTTGCAGCAGCAGCAGCAGCAGCAGCAGTTGCGAGAGGAGCAGCAATAGCAGCAGCGGCGGCAACAGTAGCCGTAGCAGTAGCAGCAGTAACGGTAGTAGCTGTCCAAGTAGCAATAGTCGTCGAGGTAGCTGGTCGCCGTCGTAGTTGTAGTAGTTGTAGAAGTACTTGTACAAACGCTTGTTACTAGCACTGCTACTCGTAGTCGCAGTAGTGATAGCCGTCGTCGCAGAAGTAGAAGTAGCAGCAGCTCCTCGCTCCCGATCTCCGGGACCCCGGCGCAGGACCACGATGCGCACGACAAGCTCGATCATGTAAATCACGATATACCTGCATGGAGCATCCCGACACACTTCAGTAACAGACTGTCAGGGGAGTTCGCTTCGAGACTCGGTGCGCGACACAGTCTCGATCGTCTCAAACGTGCTCCCTCCCACGGCCAACGCATTATACATGCAGGAATCGAATGACAACTATGCTGCAGAGCCCGCCTGTGTTTTCCCCCCAAGCCGCTGCCGCACCAGTGGTGAGACCAAGGGCGTCCTGCTGTAAGAGGAAACGCCTTGCCTAGCCTTACCTTCTACCCTGAGTCTTTGGAGTGTGAGTGAATGCTGGCTGAGGACAACACAGAGGCCAGGGCACCAAGCCACTGAGACTGGACCTGTAACTGGCAGCACAACTGTGCTGCAGGTGGTGTTTTCAAGTCTTCTCATGTTCACAATGTCGCAAATCAGGAACGCTGGGATACGTTTCCCGTCCCAACGTGAAACCGTGAAACTCGCTTGCAACTAATCGCATTTCGGCATGCGCCAGTATCGCCACCTCTTGTCTTCAGGAATCCTTCTCCCGTCTGAGGTCGCAGCAAACATGACAGCAGCATTCGAGATGACAATGGTGCCCATGATCATATCCAGCGGGCCGTTCTCGATGAACGAGAAGAAGGTCATCTCGGTAGTTCACCAGGTCCCATCAACGTAAGGATTTTCGAGTGAGAGTAAAACCAAGAACAAACGAACACAGGGTTGGCAAAGTACCAGTCGGAAAAGGCATCACAAACAATGTCAACGTCTGTGGCCACCACCATCCTCGCCCTTTCGGTCATACCTGCATCTGATCTTTTGGACAGGCTGTCGACCAAGGCCATCTACTGAACATGAGTGAATGGGCATTCGGTACAAATGTCCGTTGCTTATGCAGTGTAACAGACCCCGTTCTGGTGCCGCTGTAAAAGCTGAGAACGGCGCCCTCCATAATGTCTACCTCATGATCTGGAAAATGCACACAAGAACAGGGGTCTGATGCAGGCTGCCAGCATGCAACAAGTCGTGCACATCTATCTCGCTACTCCATGCTCGCCTTCTTCAGGGCACCGTGGATCTTCTTTAATCGACTGCTCTTCAAATGTGGCACGTCCTTAGCTGCTTGTTGACCGGCCCATGTGGTGATTCGGCACGCCTTCCAAAGCTGATGCCAAAGATTGCACGCCAGCTTGGGCAGCTAACCAACGGATGCACTGTTGGCATGGATTCCTGTCATGCGTTGGGCCGCGGTGCCCTGACAAACGAATTTTCCTGCAGGTGGCGCGAACATTATCATGGTTTGGGCGTGGTATCATGCTTGTGGTACTTGTTTTTGGTCTTTTTGTGTACCCGTAAAACAAACTTTCGCAAGGAAGCCTGCTGCTACAAACACCATTGCCTTTGCCGTCGTTCCAAGGAGGTCGATGTGCAAGCGTGTGTGCACATGATGGCAGGCGATCGCTCATTGCAAAATCTCTGAGTCTGACTGCACTTTCCCTGCTGGACTCCTGGCAGGCCAAAACCTAGAGCATCTGGCGATACCAGTATGTGGCGATAAGACGTCTTCGAAGTGAGCAAGTGAGCACTCGCATCAGTGCAGGCGTAGCATAAGCGAAAGTATGGCATGAGTTGCCGGTCGACATGAACCCATGCGGCATCCGCCGAAGGGCTAAAGATCAGGAAGGTCTGTTCCATCATGCACAATGAGAAATGTCGACCCACTCTGCACAGTCATTATCACTAGGAGGACATGAACCAAGAATCCTGTACTGGCTTCACAATGTCGTCGACGATGGGTACTCCCTCGCCGTCGTTGTTCTCCGAAGATTTTTCTCTCTTCCCAATCTTCTGCTTGTAAGCCTCATGCAGCGGCACAGGTCTTGGAGACTTTGCTGCGTTGCACTCTGAGTTGCGGCGCCTGCTTCTTGGCTTTCCTCGTGAACGAAAGTCTTTGCACTAAACAATAACATACAACAATAGGTGGGTAAACTGATGTCGCACTCCACACCAAAAACGCCAGGGCAAGGGTTGCCGTTAGACTGGCCGTTAAGACTTGAAAGTAAGAAACCAGTGCACGACATCACTTGAGAGTCAAGAGGCTTCAGCTGCTGCAAATGAGCTTTTTCCAGCTGCTCCTGCAAAGAGTTGCGCGAAGGCCACTAACGCATAAGGCAAGACCAACATACTCGCACAAGCAAGGAAAAGGAAGTTCAAGAGCTTACCCGATGCCTCCTCCAAGTCCCGGGTGCCGGTGTTCAACCCCTGCACTCTTGTGCGAAAGTACCATGTTCTGACATTTTCGCAATCTGGCACTACTCAGGACCCCACGTTTTGTCCTGGCCTCTCAAAACGGACCAGAATCCACTGTTGCACTGCATGTGCCATGTTTTCACTCAATGAACCCATTTGATTGAAACGTCGGCAAGAGCGAGAGGACAGTGATGATCTCGCTGAGCACCCGGCGATTCTGACAATTCGCTACCAGCCGAACCCTCTATCGCAGGAGCCTTGCAAATGAGATCACATTGGGATCTTTATGAATCGCAATGTCACACGACCATAGCTGTCGGATGGCGCTGAAGTCTGATCTGAGGTCAAGACCACACGGAATACAGGAGAAGATCGGCTGTCGGAGCCGAGGCCTCTTTGAGTATGAAACCGAAAAGAAATCAGATATCACAGAGGAAACTTCGGGCCCTCGCCACCATTCTGTGAAAGCCTGGCAGGTGGTGCCACTGGCCCCACAGGTGGAAGCAGCGCCGAGGCTGCAGGCGCTGCAAGCGTTGTGGGAAACTCAGACCTTCGGGAAATTTAACAAATGGCATTGAACCAGGAGATGCTGAGCTTCTTATCCAAGGCACGGAGCAGGCGGGCTCTGCCTGATGAGCTGGGCTATTGCCTTGCGCATTTCGCGACACAACTTTAGGCTTTGACACAGATATGAGCATCCAGCCTCATGGTGCCGATCCAGAGTGGTCTGAATGGCCTAGGTGTGCAGCGCTGACATCCCACACGCCGAGCTGCTTCTGCGAAAGGGCCTTCAGATTCTCTTCCAGCTGATGCTGCACCCACCTCTTAAACGAGTATCCCAGTATGTCCGCGTATCTCCACTCTTTGATGTGAAACTGCTATATAGTGAAACTCGAAGCATTTGATCAGCAGCGTGCCTGCGGTCTGCCACTGCCTCAGACTGAGATGTTTATGCGAAGGAATACGGAAGCGTGGGCTTCAGGGTCGCACAGAGTCCGCACGTGCTGGCGCACCGCACCGCTGCCTCAAGGACGGAAATGTGTGTTTGCAAACGCTTTCTCGTAGCTTGTGCAAGCCAAAATTACCAGCAATGCGGTCTTTCAGCTATGCCGAGGTGTCCGCAGCCAGCTCGCGTCCTTCAAAGAAGATTAGCCAGCTCAGAGCACAGCAACAGGAACAGGGCAAGCACTTCGACTGATGGCAAGAGCAAGACTCACACAGACTCGAACACAGTGTTCATGTTGTGACCTTGTCGATGCTCGATTCGAAGCCACACGCGAGACAACATGAAGCAGCTTTCCCCTGCAAGCCGGCTGACATACCACAAAAACGACTCACCTCAGCGGCGTGCTCAGGTCCCCAGATTTGAGGTTTACCGCATTTTTCCTGTAGTCGCTATGTTGTGATGACTTGTTATTCACGTAGGTGGCGCTTGACGGGTTGCACGATTGGACGTGACATGCTCGTGCAATGGGATGCGTGGCTTGTGTTGATCAGTTGAGGTGGGAGGGTGCCAATCCTCGGCCTCAGCAGTCTTGTCCTCCAACAAGTCTCGAACTCAGGGCTGATGCGGCATCTCAGCATCGATTGCCATCAAAGCCGTCCTCTTTTCGTTCTCAGGTTCACGACGAAGCTGATGCAGCTTACCCTCGTTGTCATCCTCTTTTGCAATGAAGGTTGAGATGCCCAAACATCTCGCCGCCGGATTTTGCTGTTGGGCTTTGTGGTTGTCCTGGTTCGTTGGGTTCATTTTACAAAGCGGCGGATTCTTGTAAACCAAAGCACCTGGACTCAAAATTCAAGCCAGTCACTCATTATCCTGTTCTCAATACGGTTCCCAGACTGTTTGTTGACGGACTCAAATAGGCGCTTTAGCACTTGAGCGCGCCCGGCTCGATGGGCCCCTTCGTCGAACGTTCACGGTCATGTCTCTGACGGAATGCGCTTCGAAACCTCGCCACTGACGAGGTCTAGTGGTGAAGATGACTTGCCTGCACTCCCTAATGCTCTACCTCCTTTGCTTGATAGCACGTGGAGCTTATCAAACACAAACTTGGCAAAGGATCGGTATAGCTCGTTTCGATCGCGAATAGTGTTCTTGAAAGATGCATCACCCCACGCTCAATCCGACAACAGTGCCGAATGCACCTGGACATGGGCCATGCCTCACATCATGGCAGCAGTCCAAACGGCAATGTAAAGAGGGTCTTCGCTCTTGCAGCGTTTTTGGAACTTCGGGTCTGGAAATGTTCAACAGAGCCGACACATCTGCTCTTTGCGTCAGCTTGTCGTCCAACGACGCATCCAATTTCAGTAACTCCAAGGCTGTTTAGGCTTCGCACCTATGCAAAGTATTGATGCAACGACAGAGTGATTGCTTCTTGTTCAGCTGCTTCTTCTGTGATCTTGAGCTGAAGCGGTGCGTTCGATGAAGAGGGTTACAGTCCGCGAGGCGCCCTCAGCGAAGAGCGCTGCGAAGAGCTGTGAAGATGCAAGGGCCCGGCCTGGTCATGGAATGCAGAAAACGCAAAGTGACGAGCTCAGGCCCTGCTTTCTGGATTTACCCCAGCATCGCATCTGAAACCTCCTAGAACAGACAGCGTGCCTGCTTTGCAGGCACTGAATGGTGAGACGCTTTAGACCAATACTAGCCGATCAAGACTTCTCGGAGTAACTGACACCGTGCCAGTGCTTGTGCACTTTAATGCTGTGCCCATTCTTTTTACAGCATGCAGCGCCAATTCTCTGCACACTCCGGGAGCCGGGACCCGGGGATCAGTTGATGCCCCAGAGGGAGCTACTCTGCAGCATCTTCATGGTACGGAAATCCTCAGTCAATGCAGGATGCCTGGGACAGCAAGGAAGCTGGGGCCGATGCCATGCGACTGCGAGCGCTGGGTCTCCCAAAGGAGTAGACGCTCTGTGTCTTCATGTCTGGATTTGGCCTCAGCTCGAAACCGACAGAGGGCCGGCATGGGCTGGCTGAGGCCAAGGGGCTTGTCGTGGACCTCGTAGGCACCTGGGCCTGGAGCCCGGTCACCCCGTTCACCCGGCAAGCCTCCAGCGGCAGCTTCCAGTGGACACGAAGTTTATACAAGATCTCTTGCGAACTTCCGTGCATTGTTGGTCTGAGTGCAGAGCGCTCGGCCCTTGAGAAGGACACCGTTTTGCCAGACCTCTCCGCTTCAAGAGCTCAAGTTGTCAAGAGCTCGAGTAGTCCAGCATCCGGCTAGTTTGAGCCTCGAGAGCAGAGGGGGTCCAGGCCCCGGAGAGGAGCGTCCTTGGCCCTCCTTCTCGGATCCTGGGAACCTGGGCCAGAGCCACACCCACAACCACACACACACACACACAGACGCTCTTAGGCACACTCTCACACTAGTTTGAAAGCAGCGACGGTCCTGGCCTGACTTTGTCATATGCCCGGTGCGAGGCCCCGAAGGACCTCGCCTGACGTGTTTGATCGATGCAGCCTTTCACCTGCGAAGATGCACCCACTCACCAAGACTTGAAGCTCGGAGGGTCCGGCCTCATACTGTCCAGGGCCAGTGGAGCCCAACGAATCTGCCAGGCTTCTGTCATCCAAAGCAAACCGGTTCGCCTGTCATAGTGACAACTCCAACCGTACCAAAAGTGCTTCTCTTGTTCCCATTGCTTCGAAAGCGCCTTTGTGAACCTGATATGGTGGGGAGGATTGTCTGGAGATCCCCGCACTTCGTAGACCTTAGAGGCCAAGAGCTTTGCAGAAACCAAATTGACTTCTGTCACAAAAACTTATATTTAAACAATGGCATGTGCTCAGCAACCTCGCAGAGCAGGTGGCTGAGGTCTGTACAGGCCCTGGTGCGCGGAAGTGGGTGTCGCACAGCTCTGCCCTGGACCGAGAAAGGCGCAACCAAGTCGATTTCCATTTTGGGAACTACTCAGTGCCTCTGCCCCGTGCCGAACCGGACCCGAGCTTCTGACTTAGCCTCCGCTGGGCAGAGCTCGAAGAGCTGTTAAACACCGGATGTAACCAACACCCCTAGAAGCCCTAGCAACAAAGGCCGGAGCTAGTCGCGGCATGTAGGTGCCTGTGGGCATGGACCACTGCGGCCTAACTTTGATACTTAAGGTACCAGGACCGTGATTGCCTGGTGCGGGGGAATCCCGGGCCATCATGGCCATCAAGTGGTCCTGGAAACCACACACTGCCACACACTTCCGCATGTGACAAGAAGAGCCCGGCCTTGGTGATCATCGTCTTTGACCATGCCTCGCAGTGAGCTCACAAAAACTGCTGCCTTCAGAGCTTGCCCCACGCGTGACCTTGCCGTGCTTCGCGATCAACGGCGCCGATGGCTCCGAGAAGCGATGCGACAGCTGCTGACGCCCTGCGAGCTGTACTTGGAGCCGGCCGGCAAACAGGGACTTTGTGCATGGTCGGTGGCTGGCTAGGTGGTAGCATATTACCAAGGCATACCAAGGCCCACACCGAAGGTATGTGGTATCTCATAAGTACCAGGACCTGGTTCCAGGTCCTGCCAGAGTCAAGACCTAACTGAGAGGCGGAGCTTTCAATCACGGTCTTACATCTTGGCAAGGAGTCCTCGGGGTCTGAGTACAGCGAACCTCAGAAGCAGCATGTGCAACCGCCCGCGGCTGCAGCAGATCGTAACTACTCGATTGCGAGGACCAGCAGAGGCATCAATGCCAAACCAGCGATGCTCAATGCAGCATCGTGGCTGTAGGACGGCGTGGCATACAATGCCACAGACCTGTGCAGGCTTCAGGCGAGGACAGAAGTGAACAGGTATCAGCAAGCTAAAAGAAGCTCAGCCCCGCACGGGATCGTTGGCAAAGAACCCGTAGTTGAGCGCATGTTCATGCTTTCATTCTTGCCTTCACCAGTTGATTGAAACCATCCTCAACAACTCCTGCTGTGCAGCCATTCTCTTTGCAGCTCGGCTGCCAATTGTCGGTGCACTTAAAGAAGAGTTCAAGCTCTTCGGCTGTGGCTTTTGTACCGGCATGGCTGTTTGCCCGCACCTGCATGCAGCACATGCTGGAAGCAGGCCGTCAGTGAGGGCAGCAAACTGCACAAGGTAAATACCACAAGACTGCTAACTCATTCAACCTGTAGGACCGACATTGAGTAGAGGAACACAAGATTCTTCTTTATAGCTCCCGCACGTGCACCTGGCCTCCTTCTCCGAGCGAATAGTTGGCCCTAAACACTAGCACGCCGCCTCTCCAGCATGTGATCATTGAGCCGAGATAGGGCTACAAACATAAAGTCAAGCCCAGAACTGCAGGACACCACAGATGTGCGCCGAGCGTGTGCTGCTACAAGCGGTTCGAGTCTTGCCTTGCCATTCGACCCTGTCTTCTAGCCATGGAAAATGCACGAAGCTATAACATGAAATGATTTTAAAACTGTGGAGAGCCCATTGGCTCTCCCGCTGTTCCCTTCAGGAAAAGCACATGGGACGTCAGACGAACTCCTCGTAACCCTGCCGCTTTGCCACGTTGGCGTTGCCTGCAGAACTTCCAAGGATGTCCTCGTCCACCCAGAATCTGCGCGACAAGATCGATACACCTAGCACCAACACGAGCAAAAGCGTGCCCAGATCAGCAACAACCGCCATCCACAAGTCAAGCTCACCACGCAAGGCTGCGACTCCCTGCAGCAGCTTGACTAAACAGGGAACCGCTATGCTCAGTCTTTCGATGCGCACTGCATATCTGCACATGATGATGCACTGCGAGAGCTTGTGTAACTTGTCAGTGAGAAGGACAACGGCGGCAGACTGTGCCGACAGTGCAGCGCCCGTTTCGCCAATCGCAACGCCCACAGTCGCCACTGTAAGTGCCGTTGCATCATTCACACCATCTCCCAGCATCAGAGTCTTTCTGCCTGCTTTGTTCTCACTCTCAACCCACTCCATCTTCTCCTCGGGTGCCAAAGAGAAAAGACAGTGTCCTGCATCCAGGCCAGCACACGCCGAGATGTGCATTGCTGCAAACTCGGAGTCTCCTGTCAACATGTAGGGCCGAAGCCCCAAGTCTTTGAGCTCATCGATCAACCTCCTGGCCTCTGGCCGAAGAGTGTCGTTTAAGGCAAGACCAAACTGCAACTTGCCGTCGATGATCAAAGCAACGGTAGTGTCATTGCGGTGCATCTCCTGGAAACCGGCGAATTCCTTCTGCGAGTCTGCATCCGCATTTGCCAGGTCTAAAGCCCGTCGGTTTCCGAGCAGGACTTTGTGCACTTTGGCTGCCGAGCCTGTGCCGACTGTTAAATGACCTTGAATTCCCACTCCAGGCAAACTGCGCACTTTTTTGGCAACAGCGAAGTCGGTGCTGTTTGCCATGCCGACACAACCTAAAGCTCTCGAGACGATAGCAGCGGCAATCGGATGTGCGGACTTCATCTCCAGGGCAGCAGCCAGCTTCAGTGCCTGCGTCTCATCCCACATGGAGCCGGACATGCCCTGGACACGAAGAACGGTCATTTCACCTTTGGTGAGGGTACCAGTCTTGTCCAAACCTACAGTGGTTACTGCTGGGAGGCGCTCCACTATTTCAGGGCGCTTGATAAGCACGCCATTCGAAGCGGCAGCTGCAATTGCACAAGTGGTGGCAAGGGGTGCGCCGATGACAATAGCACACGGGCACGCTATAAGCAGAAGAACAACGGCTCTGTGGCGCCATTCCGCAAAGTCACCTCCCACAAAAGCAGGCATCATGCTAGTCAAAAGAGCAGCCACGAGGACCACTGGAGTCCAAGTTTGTGCAAACCTGCTGATAAGCATTTGCCTCTCTGTGCGCTTGGCTTGCGCCTCTTGCACCCTGCCCTCAATTTCTGACATGCGTGACTCCGACGAAGGCTTTGTCAGCTCGACCTCAATGCATCCATTCAAGACCAAAGTCCCGGCAGAAATACTGCCGCCTTTCGACTTTTCAACCGGTGTTGCCTCACCCGTCATTGCAGCTTCGGAGCAAGAGGCGAGCCCTGCTGATACCATGCCATCTGCGGGGCACTGTTCACCAGGTCGCAACGAAATCACATCTCCAATCTGCAAGTCCGATATTTGCTTCTGCTTTCCATCTGCTCCCTGTACGCTGCGGACAGTCTGCAGCTGCATGACTGCGCGCAGTGCCGTGGCCACCCGCCGTATAGCTGCTGCTTCGATGATCTTCGCCAGGTTGAAGAGAAACACAACCAAAGACGCATCAAAGACTTCGCCATGCCACGCCGCAGCAAAGACGGCAATAGACACAAGCAGTGTGACGTCGATCTGAAACTGCTTCAAGGCGATCACTGACTCCCAGAGAATACACGGCAGGCCGATTAATACTGCAAGGACCTGGAAAGTGCTGCTTAATTCCATTCCTGCCGTGAAAGCACTAGCAAGCATGCACATGGCCGCACCAAGGACAACAAAGCTACGACCATGGCGCCGACACCATTCGTGGCAGCGCAGCTGTTCGGGGTTAACTTCGTCACCCCCCTGCCCCAGGAGAGCAGCACCCAATCCCGCACTGTTGAGCTTGTTGAGAATTGTCTCTGGGGTCGTGCAGCACGGCGAACAGTGCTCCACGATGCAAAGCTTCTGGAAGCTGTTCACCGATACGGTCTGCACGCCCAATAGTGGCGAAATGATGCGCTCAATCAACCGGACTTCTGAATCGCAGCAGATATTCCGGATGCTAAAACGAGATCTTACGATGGTGTGTTCTATGCAAACTCCCACTGTCACAGGAGCATCATCATCGGCAGTCACCGATAATTCCATGAAGGATTTCTTGCCCCTGCGGCTGCGGGCGGGCCTGCAGCCCAAGCATCCTTCATCACAGTCATGCGGAGAAGGTGGCGTGTCCAAGTCTGGCATGTCGATGTTGTCCGCGGCAGCCTCTTGCGGATTGCCACGAGATTCCGGCACGTCCATTGCAAAGAATAGATCTACGTGTGAATTACGGCTGCACTACCATGCCTACTCAGCCTACTCTCGGCCTCCAGCTAGAGAGACTTGCCCTTGACAGAAAACACGGGTTGACGGTTGATGTCGCAATGCTGCAATGCTTTCGACGCTCACCCTCACAGAGGCGACAAGTCAGGCGCGACTTTTCCGACTCCACGTGCTGTCAGAAAGCTCTGCCGAGCCTTTGTGAAACCGTAGCTGCTTTGAAACAGTCTTGCAACGGCGTTGACACGCCGCGTGGTGTCACAAGTGGGTTTTGTCGAGGTCTGCAAAGGCACTGTCAGACCAAGATGGTTCAGTACCTGCTGCACAAACGTCGTACTTATCACTGTGCCCGAAACTGGCAGAATGAAACCTGCCTGCTGCACCTGCATGGCACGACTCGCTTTTGAAAGGCTGAGTAGTCGCGGGTCTCGCGGATTCCAGCTTCTCACGCCTCAGTTCTTCACACTCGCAGCTTGGAACAACCCATCTCAAGCAACACGAGCTTCAGAGAATTGCGTGCCATGACCATCTGGGCTGGCCACCGCTGCTGCTGCGCCTCGAACAGAGTTTCACATGCTCAAACTCTCTTGCTTTGCGGGGCGCTTGGAGACTGACGAGACGCCTCTTCCAAGATTGAAAGGTCAGTTTGCAGCTCCTTGTCCGCCAGCAAGAGCACATGCCTGCAGGCACTTCGCTTCTTTCAACAAAGCGCGTTGATGAAAGATAATGGCAGCTGATGCTTTCCGATGTTCCAAATTGCTGTAAACTCTGGTGGCCAAAGCAAACACCTGCCAGTCCTCAACTTGCAGCCTATTAGTCCCACATCTTCCCAGCCCATTGCTCAGAGCGGCGTTCCAGCTTGCTGGATTGCTGCCTCACGCAGGACGCCGGGTACCAAATGCTCTGATTTCCAACGAGCTAACAATCTAAGAGTCTAAGTAGACAATAATCTAGGAAGAAGGCAAATTCTTCGTGCTTGCCTTGATAGAACGTTTAGCTACTGAGAGCCTGCCAAACCTTACTCTCAGTTGGGTTGGCCGGCACATGTGCATAGCAACCCATGACCATCAGAATCTCACAGATGTCTGAGGGTGCGCGTGGCGTGCTTTCTTTCCACATTTGGAGCCAGGCTGCGAGGACAACTGCCCGGTCCGCCTGCAAGCAGCCGATTTGTCGCAAGACTCCCTCTCTCACTGCTTGAAACCAGAATAAAGCACAGTACGAGAAAGAAGGGTTCGGCGAGGTAATGCAGCAGTCGGCCGGAGCAGTCTGACAGCTAGCGAAAACATCCTGGAACGTCAGGAGCACTGTATCCAGTGTGCCTTCTGGGGGCGAAAAAGGAGAATCACGAAACTTGCGAGTTCGGCTCGCAGCTTGGCAATGTTTGACGGGTAGAACTGCAAGATAAAATAATACCTGATGTTGGCCCGTATCTGAAACTCGTTTTCAACTTCAGGCAGCTGCAATCAAAGTGATTTGTGCTCTTGCGCATGATAAGTCCGATCCTGCACATGGTAGACATGGCTGGTATAGCCGCAAAAGTTGGCCTTCATTGCACTTGGCTTCAACTATCTTCAATGCTCAGGGTGTTCCAGTCAATTCGTATCAGGCAGTCTTCCAAAATACCATGTTTTATTCCCGGAAGAGCGTGGACACATGAGAATCAGTTTGACACGCCATGGACAAACTTACGATTCCCTCCGGATTTCTCGTGACGCGGCTCCCGCTGTGGCGCGGTGCTCTCGTGTCCTATCATGTATACAGGATCGGTGGAAATCTGGTCTCCCGAGAGGCCAGATTGTAAATTCCAATGGGCCACTTGTTGGCTATTGGCCTCGAAAACATTGAATTCCGTCTCATTGCGTCAATACTTCCGGCAGGTATATGGGGGGGAGCATAAGCGCTGTGCCCTGAATCCAGCCAGTATTTGGGTCCTCACAGTCCACCAGTACCGGTGGGAGAGCATTTTGGCCGTGTCCTGGTGGCCTCCTCGTGTGCTGGTGATCTCTTGGCGGTGTCTGGTCGTGGGTGATGGTCGTCGCGGTGGTTTGCGCCGCCGTAGTTTATGTACTTCAGTCTGTTGAGGCATCTGGTCCATCTCCTCTCATGACAACTCGGACAACAGTGGTCTCACACAAAATCGAAAGACTGATAATCTATGTTCAGGGGATTTCAGGGGTGGCTGTCGATCCAGCCATCGCCTTCATGGCTCCAGCTGCAAATTGAAGCGCGCAGCCATCCTGCTCTTTTCTGCATCGAGCACCGGAAGACCGCTTGATTGGCGCAGTTGGCTGCACGTCTGGCGCACACACCTTGCATGCAGCTCCTTTGCGACGGCGGCCAGCACCACTTCCCTGTCTTCTTGCAGCTGCTTCGAGGCGAACCTTACCCACAAAACATTCCACAGAAAGCTGCACAACTCACTGTCAGCTAGGGGTCTGCAGGGCGGATGGATTCGTTGCCACAGCCGCCAGAACCGTCGGCTTGTCACCTGAATGCTCATCAACTCACATCGCTTGGAAAAGCACAACATCGTGATTCGGTGCCTTGAAGTGCACCGTCAGCGTATTCCAAAGCCAAGCCATTGGCACTTACTGCTGCCAGGACGGTGGCTGGGCAGGCCCGAAGTTCCTGCCATGAAGGTCTGCAACAACAGAACATCAAGATCTATGCCCCCTATGGCCCTGTGACACTCCTCCGACGCGAACTGTAACGCCCAGCCACGACCTGGCTTATTGTTGTGCTGGCTCGTTGTGGCATTGTGGCACAGGGATGCACAGGGTCTACTTGCAAAAGAGATACTGCTCCGAATAGCAGCCGCGACCACGTCCTAAGCACGGACATCGAAAAGGACGCAAACTGTTGCGTGAGCGATCTGAAGTCGACATCCGCGCTGAGAAGCGAGCAGCATCTCGCCTTATGAAGTGCGTGAGGCACGTTAGCCAGCTAAGAACTTCGAAGGATTTCGACATTTCGAAGACACAACACACAGCCACATGTTCTGCTTCGTGCGTTCGAAGGGCCTCATGTCTGCCGACGCAAACTCCAAAGCTTCGCCCTGCACCTGCCTGAGCCAGAGCCCCAAGCTAAGTGCCAGCGGCCGCACAGACTCTTCCAAGGCATGCGCACACCCGAAACGACTTACAAATCTCCATTCCGGCAAAGCCACACTGCAGCTAAGACGACTTGGCGATCTGAGCGTAGCGATTCTGCTGCAAACCTATGTTGTGCGCAACTGTCGTTATGACTTCGTCGAGCTAATGACATGTCAACATGTATTCTATGAAAAGCTATCGAATCCGGGGGCTCCAATGACAAGGCATTCCTGCGCACAGCAGTAAGCACAACTTCGGGATCTCGTTTCAGCGCATCGGAGGCAAACCTCGGTTCATGATGGCAGTTTTCGGCCAGAGGCGGCACGAGGAACTGTTTTCGCATCTTTCAGTGCCAGCACCCGCACTAAGACGACGTCCTCTGCACTGCCACTCAACACTTACATTCCACGAAAAGTACAGAAGTCACGTGTGAACGGACTCGATTGGTATTCATGCCATGTGTCTGACTTGGTGCACGCACCGTGCTTTCCGGCAACTGCGCAAGAGAAAGGCCCCGTAACTTGCGTTTGCTGCAACTAACAGGAACCTTGGAATCTTTGCTGCCGAAACACTGCAGGGCCCAACCCTTGGAACTTTTGACCGCGCAGAGCACGACTTCGCGGTCCCCACGCAGAGCCGGGGGTGCCTCCTCAAGGGCCTGACACAGAAACAGCAATTGAGCGAACAAATTCTACAGGAAACATGTCCGATTGCTCACAACTCACTCACGCACGCACACACACACACACACATACCTCGCCGTTTGCGTTCACCACGCTCAGAATGAAGTCTCGATCCAGTGTGCGCTCCTCGCACCCAGCTATGCAACCACAAAACTACTGGCATCTGTGCTTGCCAGCCGACCTTGGAAACGTGCGTGAGCGCCCAGTTGAGGACAATAGCTTCGTCCTGACAGGTTCCCTAGTGCTGCACGAGCTGTATTGAGGTACGAGTAGCATCTACCAACCCCGTTGGAGGCGAGCACCTGTTGCAGGTACTCGTTTGCAAGCTTGATGGCAGCGAGGTTCCTTACAAACCAAAGAAACAGATGGCACACCGCAAACCCATGGGCAGTGAGAAGCTCGGTGGCATGAAGCATGTCGCGCTTCTTGCATATCCGGGACTCGTGGCAACTGCTTGCCTGTAGCCTTTCCGATTGACGAGCAGGTCCTCATCGTCTCGTCATCATCATCTCCACACTCGTTCATCGTCATCAGCCCCATCTCTGACAATACAAGTAGAACCCTTCTGAAAAAGAAGCTTTTTCTGACATACCCCAGGCTCGCCAGCGACCTGCTGCACGACAGAAGCGTCCAGGCTCACGCTTTCCTGTCTGGCCTGCCATCTTCTGAAACTGATGTCCACCTTTCGGCCAGAAAGCCACCCGCGAAACCTGCTCGGCTGAGGATGTTTAGCGAATACTTGTACGACTCGCAAACTGCCCGCGGGTGGTCCTCTGCAGATGGAGGAGTTCGCTTTGGCGCAACAACAGCTCCAGGATTTGCTGCAGTCGGCCATGGACTTCGCTCGCAAGTTGCTGCAGCTCTCGGTGTGCCGGGCCAAGAACCAATCCTTCACTTGGGGGCTGCCACTCACTCTCTCCGCTGAAATTACCGGATCAGGCTGTAGGGTTAAACAGGTGATGAGTTTCTGGTAATCGCTTGCCCCGCCCCGGGATTTCGCGGTGTCGGGCCCGCAATTGAAAGTTAATTAAAAGCATCAGCGGAGGCCTAGGATTGTGTTAGTTTTAATGGAGCCAAGATTACAGCAGCAGTGGTCAAACCGAACGGACCAAAGCTTTAGGGTTTAGGGGCTTAGGGCTTTTTTTGGCAGCACAATCACTCTGAGCTCTAAGCCTGGGGCTTAGGGCTTTGGGCTTAAGGTTTATGGCTTAGAGCTTTAGGGCTCAAGGTTTTGGGCTTAGGGCTTTAGGGTTTTAGGGCGGCTTCAGGGCTCAGGGCTGCTACAGCCGGAACGGCTGCCCCGTGATGGATGGTCTTTGTATCTGGCCCACACAATATTCCTGTCAATCTGACTCATACCGGGATGCGCAGAAACCCCCCTAATATATATAAACAAACCGCGGGAAATGAGTTTTTTACATTAGGGTGAGGGGCTTAATATTGGGGGGAAGCGAGTACACCTCAGTTCCTTCAGAGCGCTGTTTGTGGAAGCAAAAGGAAAGAACGTTCCTGTCGAGCGGCGAGACTTTTCCAGCACCTCGCCGTTGCCTTGCGTAGAAGACAGCAACTTGTTCCGGCAGCGCATTAGTTCCTCAGAAACACGACAACGTGCAAAAAACCGTGCTGTGCTGCATTCTCATTGGCCCTGCAGTCGGTACTCCTCTGCCGCTTGCCTTGCTGCTTTTGAACTTCTGGGCACGGCCTAGCACCAAGACATTCCTCAGACCTGCAGTTCCCTGGATCCTGCATGGCCTCGAAAAGCACATCGCGGTTGCGGTTCAGATCCATTGCGGCGGCCTGGAGAGTGCCAAGCGAGCTCAGAAGCCTCGTCTCCATGCTCGCTCTCGTCGCATGTCGCCGTAACAACGGAGCTGTCGCCTCGAGGGTGCCGGAGCTGCCCAAGATCTGAGTGCTCGAGTGACTGCGACGCAGGTACCCATTCGATAAGATGCAATGACAACGAGGTCCGGTCCATGCTGGTGGCTTTCTTGAACTTCTCGCTCCTCGAAAGACACACATGATGACCGGTACCGTGAACTCTGCACACGGTGCGAAAACTCCAAATGAAACCATCTACGCAAGCCCACAGGCATCCAAGAGTCATCCCGCACACCTTGGCTTCAAGCCGTTCCTTCCTTAGGGACTGGAAAGGACGGAAAGGAGTTCCAGCTCACTTCAGGCAATCTTTGACGTGGACTGAGATAGTGCTGAGATTCAATGACCCCGATTCTTGGAGACAGCTTTCGATCATCCTTTCTAGAGTGTCTCCAAGCAGATCTGCTCTTCGAGCCTCTGTTCCAGTGGTGAGACCAAGCTCCTGCAGCTCGACATGGCAAGCGTGGCAAGCAGCATCCTCCTCTAGCAGCTTGGACGTCACGTGTCCTCGACTTCGCGAACCCAAGATTCGTCAGCGCATCGGGCATGCAGCTCAGCATCGTCACTGAGACACGATAAGCTCTGTACAACCTTGAAACCAACAGGACAGCCAGGTGTTTTCAGCAGAACCGATTTTTGACGAGAGTCTTGGTGTCCCATCAACGGCAAGCCATTCGAAGAGAGCAGCTGCTGCTTTCCTACCGCGTCAAATCTGTGCATCTTCCCTCCCCTTTTGTTCTCTCAAGAAGCCAGACAAGACCCTCTTTCTGATGTACACCAGGATTCCCTTCAAGCCCTGCTTTGCTGGGAAGAAACTCCAGCCCGCATTTTAATACCGGTCTCCATCCACAAACCTTGCGCACATCAACAGCCTTCATGTGCGGAAGCTCGCTTGCTTGCTTCGCGTGTGGACCGCAGGTGCGAAACCCTAGAAACCTGCGCACGAAGCGCTACAGTACGCCAAGGTCCCACAGTTCTCTCGGTGTGACCGTGCCGAAGCCTCTCTCCCTCTCGTACACAGTCCCGCCAACCGCCTTCTGAAAAGCACAGAGAGAGAGAGAGAGACAGCGAAAGAGAAAGACAGACAGAGAGCGAGAGAGAGAGAGAGCGAGAGAGAGAGAGAGAGAGAGCGAGCGACAGGGAGAGCGGCAGGGAGAGAGAGAGGGAGCGAGCGAGAGCGAGAGGAAAGAGAGAGGTTTCTCAGCATCAACCAGGTCTTTGACCAAACCAGTGAAGCTCATGGAAAGATGGCTGCCATGTCGGTGGCATTCCGTGGTCAGCCCTCTGGCGAGATTGTCTTAGACAACATCATAACCATCCAGCTGAGCAGTAAATACGGACGGGTGTGCGGTGCGCGTGCAGTAGTTGCCATGGAAGCTATGCTTCGTGCGCCTCGGCTTGTCATTCCGGAACAATGTGCTGATTTCTCCTTATTCGGCTGGTGGCTGTGGTTTCCCTAAGTGTTTCATCATTGGTGGTCTGTCCGGGTGCTCCGATCACTGCATGAGGTCCGCGCAGGGGTACCTTTCACATTGGTCGAGTCCAACCCTTCCTTTCTTTCTTTCGTTTCGAGCCTCCGGCTTGCAAGCATACTTAGGCAGGGCGAATTCCCCGCAGGAAAGATTGGTCGGTCGTTGTTCTTCCTCTATCTTCTCGGGGCAGACACAAACGGTGACAGGAATCAAAAGGGCGTGCCCCTGTAGAGGAAGACATCGTGAGGTTGAGCGCTGTGCTTCCTGTAAAATCCGGAAACGTCCACACAAACGAGCGCTTATCCTTCACACTCCCAAACCTCGTATGCGGAAGGTTTCCAGGTCGAAAATCCGGCAAAAGGTTTCTTGGCGTGTGGGTGGCTACAGCCTACAGTTCGGATAGACTGCCGAGTCTGCATCAGACACCAGGCTTCAGCTTCGCCTGGCCAGCCGGTGAGTGCTTCGACCTCCAGGAGGTTTTGGAGTCTTCTCAGGAGTACCACCAGTACATTGCTAAATTCGCATGGTTTTGCAGCCAGGCCCAAGGTGCCTCGCACTTCAGCGCTGCCACAGTTGTTGCGTTATCCACGGCGGCAGTCAACAGCGGCTGCTGAGCGCCTTGCCACAGAAATCGTCCGGAAGGCATCAGCTAAATTATTGGTTGTGAGTTTCTCACGCGTCAAGCGATCTCTCAAGGCCAGTCAAGGCTGCGCCAAACATACCCTGGCCTTTCGTGACAACTCGCAGCGTCGCTGTCTCCTTCTGCCGGGCTCTTTCGGCCTGCATCATCATGACAGCTTCAGTTTCTTGCAACCGGACGTGCTTTTGACAGTTGAACCGTCGATCGAGCCCACTATGCTGCCAATCTCCATCGCGGGCAAAAACAAAAACAACACCAACAAAACCAGGAACTGCAGCAACAACAAACAAACAATCAATCCATCACACAATCAAAGAAATGAAAATAAGCCAAAAACGCCCCAACAAACACAGAAAAAACAACAAGCAACAAGAAACACGACACAAGCAACAGCAACGGAACGAGAACAGCAACAGCATCATCAACAAAAATAACAAAAAACAATAATGCAACCGCAACAGCAACAAACACAAAAACACCGCCGCCACCACCACCACCAGCAGCGGCAGCAGCAACAACGGCAACAGCAGCAGCAACAGTAAACAGCTAGCAGCTAACAGCAAACCGCAACAGCTTTGCAACTGCGACGGCAAAAGCAAAGGGTATATCAGCAGCAGCAGCAGCAACAGCAGCAACAGCAGCAACAACAACGGCGACGACAACAACGGCAATGTAGTAAGAGCACCATCACTCCACGACCACGTCACCGCCACAACAACGATAAGGACAAGCAAGACCCCCACGATTACCTCTTCGGCATAGAATCAAGTCCAAGGCGACATGGCTCCTAGCAGGGTCCTAGCAGCGGATGCGTGCAATCATGGGCATCCCGGCGCCTCTGCATGGAAAGCGACGTCGGTGAATGTCTCCTCACATTTCGAGAAAAAAGCCAAGTCAGTAGCAAAACGTTCATGCTCCTTTTCAGTCCCAGCAACTTCGTCAACAGAGGCCTCTGCTTGCTGCGGCTGCCGGTCCAGCGGTCGAGGAACCATGCTGACACGCATACATCTTCAGCATTTTGCTGAGAGTCGTCCACACAATTGTCTGCACATGCGTTGTGCATACCCAGGCTCGCGTGAAGGAAGGTTGTCGGGTTGAAAATTGTGGCTAAAATCATGTGGGATGTTCAATTGTCACTAAGCTGAATGGGGAAGCCCTGTGATCAGTTCGGGCGGCAAGACTGCGGCTACTGCCGCGTGCATTGAGCATCCACCGGTGTTTGCTTCCGTCAGTCAAAGCAGCATCGGAAATCATTTCTGGAACAAGGACCTGTCAGCAGTCGGATCCCACTGCTGCCAGCAGCTCGCTAAGTTGCGAGGCACCACCACCAAACCCCGAGACGAGCACAGAAAGCTGAACCTCGATTAATGGTCATTTATAGTCTTTCAGGATCAACTTCAGCTCCAACCTTTGCTGCAGTGAGGTTACACGCTGGAATCCTTTCCTTCCCTTCAAGTGAAGCCTCTGTCTCCAGACAGAGGATAATGCTCGAGGACATACTGTACCGGCATTGCCAAGACTGCACGTATGCACGAAGGCGTAGACCTATCTTTTCACAACTCGATAAACAAAACTGTGTGATTGTTGTTGTACGACGGGCTGTCTTGGCAGCGTCCTCCCAAGTCTCGCAAGTTGCTGCTCCCGGCAGCCTTCACCCCGTGGCTGTGGGAATCGGACGGCTTTGCTCATTTCTCGCTAATTATGCGCCACCCACCTGTCCGGGACGAGAGCTTCACTACTTTGCGGGGTTTCGGAACCACACACGGCCTCAGGGCCAGCTTCACAGGCCAACACGGATGTCGCATTGGCCTGTCCGCACTGAAGGCATGTGACAAATCATGTCCAGCATGTCCAGCTGTTTGGGACACTTTTCACAAACATCAAGAACCTGACTGCATGACTGCGAGACGCTGCGAGCATGCCTTGGAGGCTTCTCCGCCGGCCTGGAGTTCCTTCCCAGTGGCCATCTCCTTCTCCGGCTTGACAGACACCCTGTCCTAAGTTCTGGATGATGTGCCAGGACATAACGGGCCCTTAACCGGCATGCCGTCCTTGAGCTCTTGAAATGCAGCGACATTTTTGTCCACGAACTGCTGCATCTGCTGCTGCTCAGCATTCCTTCCGCTGCATGCCTGCCATGGGTGGGCTGGGGGATGTGATACGAGTTCTCAACTGGATCTCCCGATCTGCCTGAGCATGCTTCGGCTTGAACTCCTCAGGCTCCATCCACAAGCGCTGAAGGGCAATCACAAGAACGAGCGGCTTACTGCAGCTAGGATCGAGGTTGACTTACACTGCCGTTTCGTCTTGCCGTTAGGGGGGTGTCCGGAACATCTCGTGTGTCGTCATGCTGCATCAAACAGCTGAACACCACCGCGTGTTCGCGTTCCGCTACTTGTGATCTCGAATAGGAAGTGGTGGGGCAGTGGGACGTGTCGGCATGAGAGACTGTGAATGTCAGAGTCGTGCGCTGGCCAGAGCCACATTCGGCTCACACTTTTGCGTCTTTGGAGTGATGCTGCCTGCGTGCACTCACCCTTGAATTGGTCGCTCCTGCGGTTCCATTTGCGCCCGGAAGGAACTTCACATCCTGCCTTCTCCGTATGATTGGCCGTCAGAAGTCCACTTACCGAAAGCTTTTTCTTCCTTGAAAACAGTGTTCACATCTTCGTCGTCAGACCAAATTCGCTGGCTGGCCTGCTGCGCATTAGGTATTTTCAATGGTCGCAATTTGTCGCAATGCACACACCACCAGGCAGCGGGACCATCCGCGGGCCTTGCTGCCGGCCCATCCACCTAAACCCACTTAACGGCTCAACACTACCCGCCCCAACAGCGTGTCTCCCCATAGCTTCGCACACCTTTTGCACTATGGAGTTGAAAGCAGCCGGACTGACTCCAGTCTTGTACTATATAATCTTATATATATATATATATATATTTTTTTTTGGCTCCCACTTATATATATATATATATATTTCTGATATTTTCACTCGCCTAGTGCGACCAGCCCCCGTTTGCCGAGTGGTGCATGCGCGCAAGCAGGCCAACACGCGATATGTTAAGGTGACCTAACATGTGCACTCCTCCGTTCAATGGTGGCAATGTCATGCAATGCACACGCGCACACACACACACACACATCGCCAGGCAGCAGGACCACCCACGCCCTTGCTGCTGGCCTATCCCCTACTAGCAGGCGCAGGGCGACAACTGCAGATGCCAGGCCAACAAGCAAGCTACACTACACAGCCAATTTAAAGGTGGTGGCAGGAAACGGCAATGCGAAGTTGGGGCAACAGGGCCATACCATCCATCAGCGGGCACGTAAACCTGCAGTCGGTCTCGACGGCAACAGCCGGCCGGGCTTGATCTGCTGCTCAATGCATCAGCATCCAGCACGCCTGCGATGTGCGACACCTGCGAGTGGAAGAGCAGGCGGCACGCCGAGGCGGGTGCAACGACAAGGGGCACTTGCCTAAAATCGCACATAGCGCAACACCTTTCTGCATGACGACCAGACGCTTGGACACCAACTGGCGAAGCTCGCCAAACTTTGCGAGATTCACTGAACGGCACACGGAACGAGGCTTGAACAAAAGCTGACACAGGCCATCACAGGCCTACAGCCAAGGGCGCAGCCAAGCAGCGCCGTTGACCCTGTAACAGAGAAGCAAGCCGATGAGCCTCGCGCAGCTCCCCTTTGCGGGCCCTACCAGTAGGGCAGGGCCCTAGAGAAAACTTTGCAACCGTTTTTTCACTGCACCAGAGGGTGCAGATTCGGATCGTGCGCACAGGTCGGAAGCCCAGTCTTCGGGCAAACTGATCCAACCCCTGTCCGCAGACACAACACACGGCAAAGCAAACACCAGGATCCATGCCCATTGGCAACCTTGGGCATGCAAGCCCCGGAGAGGCCGCCGAGTCAAAGAAATAAGATCCAACCCAGGCCCACACTCAGAGCATCCAATATGGCCCACATTGGCCCACGTCGTGAGCCGAAGCAGCCACTGCCACTATTCTGCACTTCATAATGTGCTGCCAGATCGGCCAGTTCCAGTTCTACACGAGGTCGACGACAAGCCAGTCCCTGGTGACAGTCACTTTCAGCAGATCCTCCACATCGTCACTGGGGCATTCCACATCGGCTGCCTCACCTCTGGCTCGAGACTGTCGTCGCCTCAAAGCCCTGGGATCCAGCCGGCTGCAGAGGCTTTGGCCAAGTGTCGTTGGCATCGGAGAGCTGGGATAACATCATCTCTCCTGCACTTCTCAACACAGCCTGGTGTGATTTCCAAGTTATGGAGCCTGAACTTGGGCACGACTTGCTCATGAAAGGAAGTATACGTACACAAGACCATCTGACCGAGGAAACTTGCATCCGGCAAGACCCATCGGCAATCAAGAAGTCAGGTCGTTTACCAGCAGCACGGAGGCGGAGAAGTCCAGACACGAAAGGCCGAGCCCAAAACTTGCCAGAGAGGAAGGAACCCCGTCAACCACCGTGGATTGCAGGCACAGCCGCTGCGCATCTGAGCACCGAAGTCCGCTCCACAGCGAAAGCAAGCACTGTATCAGCCACGAATCCTGCACACAAACACACACACACACTCACTTAACGCCGGCGTGTTCGCTGCATGCGCTTGCCGAGTGGTTTGTGCGTGCAAGCATGCCAAGTTCACGAGGCCTGATGTTCTACCCATGTCACTCTACCAATGTATTTTGGTCAAGACAGGAGACTCATGTAGCATCATGTACCTCAGCAGGCCTCATGATGCAGTGCCGTTCCGATCTGATCTGATGAGTCACGCAAGGTCTCCTGCAGAGTCACCTTGGCCGCTTGCAGGGCAGCAACCCGCATCTTCTCCTCAGAGGAGGATGAGGACAGCGCATCGGATGCCTTCGAGGTCGGCTCAAGCTGCACGGCTGATACACCAGGCAGGCTGTGTTCACTCCCTCAGGCCGGCACATGCTGCTGCGAGGCCATCGCAGTCTCCACTTCAGCATGTGCTGTAGCCACATTCTCTGCGAGCTCTGCTGTCACGGCACCCGCTTCAGAAAGGTTCGACTCAAGCTCCGAGATTCGCGCCGAAAAGGCTCTCTCAAGCTCCTGCAGGGCTTCCCCTAGCATAGGTTGTCCGTGCTGACCACATGCCCTTGTCTCGCTGTGCTTCCGTATCGCCTACGTGTCCACCCAGTGGTTGGCAGAACTGTGGCTCTCGTTGTGGCACGTGATCCGAAGCTCTCGATTTCTGATGTCCATGTCTCCTCAAGCAGCATGGCATCAAACTGCCCGCGGTTCACCGGCTTCCTCGGGCAAGGTCAGAGATGACTAATTGACGATGTCTCCAGGAGGGAGTTGGTGCCTGAACTTCTGCAACCCTTCATACGGGTCATGAGCTGCCTCCAATTCTCGCACGCACAACTGGCTTCACCTCATGAAGCTACCGTAGTCCTGGGCATGTTGACGTAGATCTGCTTCAAGTTTGATTGTTGGGTCTGGTTTACTTCCGCATTCCGCGGTACCTAATGAAGAAGCCGTAGGATTCGCAAATTAGCCTTCGTCTGACCATGTCTCCGCGCCTGCTGTGTTTCTGCCAAGCATCTTCAGAAGAGTACATCGCATTGCCGTTCTCAAAGATGAATCGGTCTTCAGCTTCTGCAAGAAATTTCGGGCTCGCCGTACAGTTGGAGATCTTTACTGCGTTATTAAGCTTCGAAACAAACAGCCAAGGATGATTTCTCCCATCCTTCAGCACCAGCGGCTCGAGTGAACTGAAGAGCCGCTCTGCTTCACCTGCCAGGTCAGCTCATGAGCTCAATGCCACTTAATCTAGCTTCCATCAGATGCGCGCGAGTCGCCATCCTCCCACTCGCCAGCCTTGAGCCTTTGCGAAACACTATTGTCTCATCTCACCAAGACAACGCCGACCTGCATCTTAGATCTCACATGCCTCGAGAAGCACCCAGTACTCACAGCTTGCTGGAGCATGGCCTGGACGCTGAAATTGCAGCGAAGCTGCAGCGAAGCCAGTAGGTCTTCGAATCGAGCATGTGTTGTTTGTGCTTAACAAGGCCGCGCCTTGTCATCAGAGGCAGCTTGTCTCGCTCGCTGTCCAGCTGCTTCGGCTTCTTTGGCCACACTTAGCTTCTCCTCGATCAGAGAAATCTCTCCGAATTTCCCACACATTGCAGTACGTCACGTCACCCCCACCAAACCTGCGCGGCCGAAACAGCAGCAGAGGCGGCAGTAACCACGGCCCGCTTCTCACAAGCGCAGGCCTCAACCAGAATAGGGCACTGCGTCAAGGTCGAGAGCAGAGTGACTCACGACTCCGCGGGCCTGCGCGGCCTTCAACTGGTCCTCCGCTAACTGAATTGATTCATCAAGTCGTGCCTGGTGTCACGAATACAACACGAATGTGCTTGATGAAGTTGAAGTCAGGACTCACAACTACTCTGCTGCCTTTTCCGCATCCATTAACTGCAGCTTCTCGTTCGCTTTGTCAAGCGACTCCTGCATGCCAGCCAGCATCTCGGTCACCACCTGCACGGGCCAACAGTTTGAGAGGTTTCGCAGTAAGCTCCAGTTGGTGGGCTAGCTTGCGCTCTCGACGACTTTGCTGAAACTGACATGTCCAGGCTCGCACAGCTTTTTTTGCCTGCACTGTGCGCAAGTCACTTGGAAGAGGACTTGTTCATACTAGGCCCTTATCAATGTCATTCATGGCCGGCGCTGCCTGGATTCGCTCTGTACCGGCCTCGGCTATCTGGGTCACTTCCAAACGCTTCGAATCTCCGCGGAGCCGTCGGCATTGATGACGCACTGAGAATGCATCTTCACACCTTTCCACCCTGGCTGCATCCACTCCCAGCTCTTCCAATCATCCCAATCAATCTTCATGGCATCCTGGAGGTTCGGCAGCTGACGAGGCTGCATCCGGGGCGGTAAGTCCTTTGTCGGCACATTGTAGAACTCCTGGTGCAGCTTGTCTTCTATGATAGAACGCACCACCGCAAAGTCATCCGACATGCCTGCTGTGTTTGCCGATATCACAGAGCTCGGGCCGAAACTGGCAAGAGTTCACGGCTTATTTTTCACAGGCAATGGCGAGCCTGTCGACAAGTCTACAATGATGATGGTAATTAAATGCCTGGAATTGCCTGGAATCCTATGTGAGAGCCTATGCACATGAAGAGGCTTGGGTATGGTTCCATAAGAACTTCTCCGCATTTGTTATGCTCGACTCCTCACATCCGCCTAACAGGGCGATTGCGACCTACGAAAGAGAGAAACTTGTCGTCCACCGTGCAAGCAACTCCGACATGTATGAGATCTTGACCAACACTACTGCGATCAGCTTCGACACCCCTACCTGCGCTCCACACCATATACTCGCACTCCCGGGCCCGGGTGAAACTTACTACTACAATCCACGACTACTGCAGCGCAAGCGGTTGATCATCAGCCGGCATCCAGGCGTGCGACCTTGTCCACCAGTCCCACGACGGTTTCTTGGAAGGTGTTCCTCTCATCCGATGCCATCAGAAGACCTGACATGCTCGAGCATGTTCATATCGCAGAAACGCATCCTACAACCGCTGGAATGGCTGTCCAGGCGACTGAAAGGGAGTGCAGCCATGAACATGTCCTTGCAATCCTGCAAGGCATGTTGAGGGGTCACACACGGCAAAGAGATGCAAACAGCCTAGTTGCGTGCGACAGCGAACCTGCGATAAATGAGCAGCTGCGGAATGAGAGAACACCTTGACTCACTCACTCGCAAGGACCGAATGTCACATGATGACATGGCTGCAGATGCTACAGAAGCTTCAGAATTAGATGCTGGCGTCTGCTACATGGCGATACGTAGATTCCTTGATACCGTGCCTGGCACGAGTCATACGCCAAGAGAACGAGGTCCGAACTGCTTCCCTAATAAGAACCTCTTGAGTGAAGTGAGCAGCTTCTTGGCCGGCGGCTCGTCCTGCTTTGGATTCTGCAAGCAACGAGGGTGTGCACAGTAATCCCCTTTCGCACGTCCTCTTCTGGCACTTGAATCACTCGTTTCGTGCCTTTCTTTGGAGCCATGAGGCCTGTATACGATCTGCAGCTGTCATGCGTGCATGTACGAATGCGATTTCATGCCACCTCAGGTCTACAGTAGAGGAGTTTGGCGATCTGTGGCAACGGAGTGGCTCTGTCCCACTGGACTCTGAGCCGGGAAGCGGCTGCGCAAAACCCTGAGCTCTGAGTTCCATCCCGCAACCACTGCCAGCTACAAATTCGCTGTAGCACGAGCACCAACTCTTTGTGGCTCGCTCGCACTCCGTGCGTCGCTCACCCAACACGTGCTTTCGACCTAATGCAAGCATGCTCTGCTGAGTCACCTGGGCTCTCAATCACAGCTCTGGCCGAGTGCAACACCACAGATGCAGCACCAACAGCCGCGGGGCGAATGCATTTGGCCTACAGTGAACCATCTGTCGCCAACTAGATTCCAGAGCTTCAGCTTCAAAGGTCCGCGTACAATGCGCAGCTGGCACAGCCACTGCAACGCCAGAATCTGTGCCCCGTACCGGGAATTGAGCTCGGACCTGCTGTCAGGTCTGTTCACATGCCGTGAGTTGAAGCTGTGGAGAAACCAATCTGCTGTACTCGAAACGTCTGGATGCTAATCAGGCTTCTGCTTTTCTTTGAACCCTGCTTTCCGAAATCATTTGCTGTGGAATGCAAGTGGCAGGATGACTTTCGCGTAGCCTTTTCGGCGGCGGGGCCGTCGAATGGAATCTCCTTCGGGATTGGCGACATCATGCGAGGGCAGCCAACTCACCCAGAATCTAATCCAACGTCACATCTCCAGCAACTGCACGGGCACGTGGCGATGCTCCACCTCTGCACCATCCTGAGAACCACTTCAGCTTCTTCTAAAGCAGATTCCCAACAAGCTTGCGAGGTAATCGTCTTTGCTCCCCTGCCGTCTCTTGTACAGCCAGCCCTTCAATGGGGAAGTCAAATCCTGAGCACTGCTTTCTCTGTGAATGCCAAGAGATGACGTTGAACCCTTGTGCCTGGCAGCCGTGTAGCAAGACTTGGAAGCAGCTGCAGCAGTCGACTGAGAAAAAGCCTTCCTCGGCGACCGATGCGACCAAGTACATCCTTGCAGTCTGACTACGTCGCCGCCGGCACTGGGGCCACTGCGGTTTGGGCGGCCAACATCTGCTAACAGAACAACCTGGGCAGAGCTCCGGCTCGAAAATGAGCACTCGGGACACGACCTGGTGCATTGAACTAACCTGATTGGCTCTCCAGTCCAGACGTTGCGAAAGATCAGTGGAGCCAGGACAACTTGGCCCTCCCACACTTCCACGCAGGTGCGCTTCCGCCACCCGCTCCGCCATGGCCTTTGCTGTTCTGGCGTCGTACAGGACCTGCAAAGTGGCATCCACACGGCAGGTGAACGACACCCCGCGCACATGCACGCTGAGCTTCGGGCATCTGCGGCGACGACAACGTCGGCCGGAGGTAGAGGTGTGGAGAGATCGCAAATATCCAGCAAGCACGTGTGGACTCGCTTGCTGAGATCCTGACATCTTGCAGTGTGGCTATAGGATAAAGATGCCCGGCACAAACCAATCAACGGAATTCAACGGTTGGAACATCGCCACTCAGCTCGACGTGACGATTTCGCCCCACCAGGCTGGCAGCCATCATGCTAATTCTAGACTCTAGACGAATGCAGCGTGACTGGCCGTCGACAGATCTTTGTAGTCTGCTACGACTCGACTGGTATCAGTGGGCATCGCACCCATGAAAGAAGACTCTTGGAATCTTGGCTTCGGTTGGATCCAGAAACTCCGTTGCTGCAGCTCTGAACTCTCGGCACGTCGAGAAGCTGGAAAAAGGTTGCAGATGCCTTTGTCATCCTTTTTTTGGAGTATATTGGAGTCATGACGCATCTGTCAGATTTTTTGTCCCCACGGTTCGGCTCTTCAAATGAGGACAGCCACCGCTGTTGTGATTTTGGTGGATGCGACGGACCGAAGGTATCACACCAGTGGCTCGGGACGGAAACCGGAAGAAGTGGTGCCTAACACGCCTCTAAACCAAGCAGCTCAACTTAAAAAAAAACAGGCATTCACATCCTGGCACGTAACTCCGATGAGCTAGTTGACGGAGACTCGCAGCCCCCCGACGATGTTGCGACCAGTGACAACACGACAGGACTGACTTGCAAGACTATGCCATCTTTGTCAAGCACTCCCCCTGTGAGCCTGCCGCCTCGCAGATGCAGCCACCAGGCATAGTGGCGATGATCGGAAATCGGTGGAAAGCACTTCAAAGCCCAAATGTGCCGCCTTGGGTGGTTCCAGGACGATGCAAAGCGTCCAGCCAAGAGATCCAAGGAGAGGCTAAGCCAGGCACGGCAAGTGAAACCATCCCGCAGCCAGCCCCGAGCTCCTCTCACAACGTGCACAGCCTATCTATGACTTCGCCGAGGGTGCAAAGAGGGCTCCGCTCCAGAAGTCTTCTTCGGGAACCAGTGGAGGCTTCAGCGGCATAGCTTGCAACTCCTTGGGCTAGGACCTCCGGCAGAAGCCACTGGCAGCACCTACTCGCTCAACTGGCTATGAGGCTGGAGCAAGAGCAGAAGGCCAAATCGCAAGGCCATACGGATCCAACCTGTGGATCTCTTTTTCCTACTGTCCTCTATATCGATGGGAGCATCTTTTTTTGCACTGGGGATCGAGCAGGCCCCGATGTTCACCCTCAAGCTGTAGGTTTTGCTTCTCTGAATCCACCGCCTGGCACGTTGCCGCTTCTTTCCACTGGCGCATGCCCTCCTGAGCTGGCCTGCTCGATGCCGGCTTCCTGGCGTGCTGGCGATGCCTCCAAGACGCATAACCGGAGCCTCGGATCCACAGCGGCGGAACTTGGCCTACGAGTCGCGGCTCTTAGCTCTCAGCAGACACCCTAGGAAGAGAAGAGAACACCCACCCAAAGCGCAGACGCCGGACCGAACCGACTTGGTGCCCAGCTCTGGGCCAAGGACCACTTGAACAGCGACGGGGTGAGCGAGCACCAGCTCATCTTGGCATCAGCTACCGGCTTCAGCTGCGCTCTGCAGGAGAGAGACAGAGACGGTAACGAGATACTTCTTGTTAAGCATAGGACACATAAGTTGGAATCACGAGCCCGCCCTCTGCACATACACTGGTCAAGAGCGGCATACCCTTTGACTGGTGAGGTTGCGCACTCGTTGAGGTGGCTCGTCCCACGAGAAGCATGAGCTGATACTTTCGGTCTTCCTGATTGATCTGAGTCTAACATCCCAACTGGCGGTTCGAACATTGAGGTGGACACAATCTGCCGCCTGGCAGCTGTGCCAACACCCCAGGCATTCGCTTCTCGTGCTAGGCAGCCATCATATGTGAGACGTCTGCCGTGTGATACTCTTCTGCTAATACCTAATGTCAAGATTAACTGTAGACCCACATGACTGGATCCAGAAAGAGAGGCATTCGGCACCAGGTGGCCGCACCAAGAAGCTTGCCATGTCAAAACTGCTACAGCCGCCGCAGGCTTGATTGATTTATGGGCGCAAGCCGCGAGTTATTCAACTCAAATCGAAAGCTGGAGAAGTCTGCAGCTGCGAGGCCTCCCACTGTAGTATACTTGGCTGCATCCGGCAGAAATCGCTTGTGGTGAAGCACGTGTTGCGGCAAGTCCGGCGTGGCATAAACGAGGGACAAGTTGGCCCCCGCTCTACCACATGCCCTTTCCGCCCTTTCCGTATGGCCCGGCAGCCATCATGCCACCCTTGAGACCGCCTTTGCCACCACCACCTCCCCAGGCACCCTTGCCGCCGTCCCAGCCCCATCCACCGCCTCCGCCTCCGCCCCACATGCCCTTGCCCCCATCCCACATCGGACCCCATCCACCCTTCATGCCCATCGGTGGATCCAAAGGCTGGCTTCCTCCGGTAACATTCTTGGCCTCGCAGCAGGGGTTACCAAACGTGTTTGGGCTACTTGCTGTGCGACGATCTATTCATTGGACGAAGCAGAATGCAGGCTGCAATTTTGAGAAAATGCTTCACACAGCGCACAGTTTGGGATGCGGCCTGCTTGCTGCCAGGCTTGATAGGGCTCTCCTCGATGTCGAACTTGACTGTATCTCCTGCCATTGGCTTGCTGCCCACGCAGTCTTTGATGTTGAAGAACATCTCCACGCCGTCTTCCATGACGATGAAGCCATAGCCCTTCGCGCCGAAACTTTTGACACTCCCACTGTAAGCACCAGTGCCTTCCACCGGCCCCGCGAACTTGGGCTGACCCCACACGTCCGTCCGTTGAGCAGAACAGCCCTTGACATTCCGCGCTTGCATCTGCTCCGGGTTGTTTTTCCTGCAATGCAGCTTACGGCATGCTAGACACCTTCTGCGTGCCTTTTCGAAAGCGCATGCACAGTCCTGGGCTCGTAGTTGAACGTAAGAACGTCACCTTCCTTCGGCTGCTTTCCGGGCTCGCAGTCGGTGTTGTGGACAAAAACAGTGACGCCGCCCATGTCGATGAAGCCAAACCCCTGGCAGAATCACATTTGCACTTACGCAGAGTACAAAGCCTCGAATCCAACAGGGCATGCTTGTGCAGGATGAAAAGCCTTCATGATGTTGAACTGTGAGCAGGTGCCCGTCCCTTCTGGCAGGGCTGCGGCGTCCATCATGGCTTTCAAGGAGGTGGGGGGGCCACTTTCTGAGCCACTGTTCCTCCCGTCTAAACAAATCCCTGAATCTTGAAGTGCGTCGTGCTCTGCTTTTAACATTGGCATACTTTGGGAATGCCCGATTCTGCACAGCCAGGACTTCAGCCGACTCGAGGGTTTGGGCCAAACTGCAACAACGTGGTCGGGAGTCTTTTGGAAGACCAGCACGCCGTGTGAACATGTTCCGTCAGTCGCTGGCAATTTGTCAGGGCTCGGCCACCATCGCGACTCGATTCCCCGAAAAGCTTGAGGACCTGGAAACAGCTGATGAGATCATCGATACCCGAGTCAAGGCCACTGGACTCCACGTAAAAATACTAGATTCATGGCAACCAGACATCAGAAAGCAACCCACGCATGCAGGCAACGGCAGCCGTCGACGGCGCTTGGCAGAAACCTGTGTCGCGATGGCCAGCATTCTGTCAATGTCCTCTGGCCAGCAGATGCAGTTGTCCCTCACCCTCGCCTCGCCTCGGAAGACGAACTGCTCGAATCGTCTTCCACCGCCATGTTGCTAATTACTCAGCAAGAGGGGATGGAATATGATGAAGTTTAACCTCGGGTGAAAAAATTACGTCCTATTCGTTCGTAAACATGTACTCTGGCCCTCTGCAGGGCATGTCTTCCAAGGTGCCAAGGCAAGCAATGTGCATCCCCAAATGAGGTGCTTCGGAATTCCAATTCTGAGTCACATGCAGGTTGGGGTGAGGTGCGGGCTTCCTTTGGGCCTGCGGCGAAGCCCAGGATCCAACCCATTTGAGAGTCCATTTGAGCACTTAGTTAGCATGCAGATGCATGAATTCCAATCTCTGCAGAAGCACGCTTCTTTGGCTGGCGAGTTGTGCACGTTGAGGTGGCTCTTCCCACGAGAAACAGCAGCTTCTGGTCTTTATCCCGTCTCCTTGACTCAACCTTGCAGTATGGTCATTGCACCTACCTGTGTGCATGGCCGGCTGTGCAATCGTACGTGTAGCCGTGCCCAAACCCGTTCACTTGCTTCTCGTGTTGTGCAGCCATCATATGTGAGACGTCTGACATGTAATACTCAGAGATCGGCTGGAGACCCCTCTGAAGGATCTGGAAACGCATTAAGCATGGGCTGGCCGCCAAGAAAGGTCAAAACTGCCACAGCTGCCACAGGCAAACTGGAGTATAGACTCAAGGATGCATGCAATCCGGGTACCATCTGAAACCTCGAATACTAACCTGCAGCAGCGAAGGCATGCGATTTTTTCTACTTAACCGCCTAAAGTGAAAAATCGCGTTGACTGCTAGTGTGACGGCTCACCAGCCTGAGATTGCTTGTGGTGAAGCGAAACAGGCGCTGCGGCAAGTCCAGCACGGATGAAGCGAGGAACGAGGTGACGCCCACTCTACCACATACCCTTTCCGCCCTTTCCGTATGGCCCGGCAGCCATCATTCCACCCTTGAGACCACCTTTGCCACCACCTCCCCAGGCGCCCTTGCCGCCGTCCCAACCTCCATTCCAGCCCCATCCGCCACCCCAGCCCTTGCCCCCATCCCACATGGGACCCCATCCGCCTTTCATGCCCATCGGTGGGTCCAAAGGCTGGCTTCCTCCGGTGACGTTCTTCGCCTGCCAGCAAGTGCTGCAACAGAAAAATCATTCGAATTTTCGAATTTCCTCATTACAGACCATAGGCGCACTGTGCGGACAATGCAGAAGCGGGGGAGCCCGCCTGCTTGCTGCCAGGCTTGATAGGGCTCTCCTCGATGTCGAACTTGACTGTATCTCCTGCAACTGGCTTGCTGCCCACGCAGTCTTTGATGTTGAAGAACATCTCCACACCGTCTTCCATGACGATGAAGCCATAGCCCTTCGAGCCAAAGTTTTTCACAGACCCTGTGTATGCACCTGTGCCTTCCACTGGCCCGGCGAAGGCAGGCTGACCCCACACGTCCGTCCGTGCTGCAGAACAGCCCTTGACACTTCGCGCTTGCATCTGCTCCGGGTTGTTTTTCCTGCAATGCAGCTGACGGAATGCTATGCGCCTTCTGCATGTTAAGCCTGATAGATTCTAGCGGATTCTAGCGAGCACAGAAATACAAGGAAAGCACATGCACAGTCCTGGGCTCGTAGTTGAACGTAAGAACGTCACCTTCCTTCGGCTGCTTTCCGGGCTCGCAGTCGGAACTGTGGACGAAAACCGTGACGCCGCCCATGTCAATGAAACCAAACCCCTGGCAGAATCACATCTTTACATGCACAGCGAACACAGTCTCGACGGGTGAAACGAATCGGGCATACCATGCCAACAGGACTTGCCTTCATGACATTGAACTGCGAGCAGGTGCCCGTCCCTTCCGGCAAGGCCGCAGCATCGGTCATGGTTTCCAGTAGGGCCAGAACTATTTCCGAACTCACTTGAGGCCAAATGCCTGCAAGCCTCATTACTAGACAGGTCTGCGGCGAAGGCTCGAACATAGCTCATGATTGTGCTTGCTGAATCTTGGCGACAACACACACTGCCGAAAAACTCGCCATCACTCTTTCTCGTTCTCGTCTTCTCCTCCTCCTCGTCCTCCTCCTTCTTCTCTTTGTTTCTGCCGCCTTCTCTGTTTCTTGAGGCACTGGGGAGCAAACTAAAGGCACTCTTTGAGAAGGCCCCGCAATCAATGGACATGTGTCTTTCTTCTTGGAATCGTGTCGTCCGGGCTCCTGTCGAGTGCAGGAGCAAGCTACCAGTATGGGGAGAACTGCAATGTGCAAGGAAGCCAGCAGGACCACGGCCAAACGGCTTTCTTGCAAATCGTGGGGCAGTGGGTGGTAGAAGGCTCACTGCCCCCCTTGCAAACACAGACGGCTGAACAGTGAGTGAGTGAGTGTCGACCTGGGATGCTTTCCGGCCTACGGAAACGGTCACTCTCGCCTTCTTTGCCCCTCCGCATGCGTCATCGGCTCCGGTGCGCAGTTCAACGCTCCGGGCCGCGCAATCCGAGCCTGGGATTTGGGGAGGGATGTCCCCTCAAGCCGGGCGTCTTGGGTTGGAATTGGACACTTGGCAAGTCAGCCCACTTCGCATGAACAAATCTCTTCCCTCGATGATCCCTCACCGAAGTACTAAGCTGGGGACACACACACTCTCACTCTTTCTCTTTCTCTCTTCTTCCACTGGGCGTAAGGGACCGGTTAGGTCCCTCGGCCACATGGGCCCCCCACGTGTTACTCTCTCGCTCTCTCTCTTCCTTCCTTCCGCTGGGTCCAGGTCCGCTAAGCGCCGAGTGGCCGGTGGCGACAGGCTGCTGCAAAAACTCTTGCTTGCTTGCTGCAGAGCTAGGGGGCCGCGGCCCCCCCACCCGTAGGGGCTCCAGTCTGCACTGCGTCTTGCGCACGTCGGCGTGAGACTTCTGGGGATTGTCCCCCCCGAACCAAACCAAACCTCGCACAGCACTGCCGGCCGCAAGATCTCCGATTTGGCAAACAAAAATTGCAGGGCCCCGAGGTTGCGTGGCGCCCGAAATCACTGCGCTTTCTTCCCCCTCGGTTGGCATGTCGACCTCGCCACGATCGGTGGCATGGGTTTTTCAAGACGTTCTCAAGAGCGAACCATGCCAAACCAAACTGCATGCTTCAGTAAAACCCGCGATGGATCTTGGATGAGCTTGGCAATGCATCCCACCGCACTGCCGCTCACCTGACATGGCATGACATGACACGACACCAGCAGGGATCTCTTTAGTCTTTCCACTCAGGAGTCTGTCGGCTGGACCGGTCAGATTGGTGGTGACAGCTAGAAGTGGTTTGCCACGGCCGATCAACCACCACAAAATGCAGCTCGAATTAGTTACAAAGGTTTGGGTTTGAGCCAAGCCCGAGCTGGAAAAACATACAAATGCTGGAACTGGGGCTGCTGTTCTGCACGGCACTCTGCCCCCCCCCCCCCAAAGTTTACGGGGAAGAGGCAAAAGGATCCTCGCCGGATCTGGCAGGCCCCAAGTCTGCTGCCTGAATCCCAACACCTGCAAACCAGAACCGACAAGTACGGCAGTCTCGACTAGTGACTAGTTGTTGGACAGCTGAGTCTAAACACCGTCTCTTTCGCACAGCCGCGGACATGTATGTTGGCTACTCTTGTTGTCTACAGTATAGCTGTCGGTGTTGTGGTTGTGTTCACTACGGCTTTTTGCGGTATGCCCATCTACCTCAGGATGTATATGCTCATCTGTTTTAGATACCTAGCCGCCCTGGCCTTCTTTCTTTCGATCGAACCATCTAGCCATCCATCCATCGACATAGCCATCCATCTTTCTTTCCATCTGTCTAGCTAGCCATCTACCTGTCTAGATCTAGCTATCTAGCTAGCTGATCACGAAGAGAGCACTGCTAAGATCCACGTTTTTATTTGTTTACATATGTATGTATGTATGTATGTATGTATGTATGTATGTATGTGAACACATCTGCATGCATGAGCTACCATGCAAGTAAGTGCCGATACGCACACTCACGCGCGAATATGTGTGCCTCCAAAGAAAAGACTATTCTCTTTATCACGCGAACTCCATGCAATAGAGACACCACCCACTCGCATTGATGCATCTAGACAGATGTTCGAAGAAAGGCAGCACTCAGCAACAAAAGGAAACTGTACAGTCCCGATCCTGGCAGCGAAGGTCGGGAAGGGATGATGCAAACAAACCGTACGGTTTGAAAATTGAGACTGGGAGTTCTGTCAGTTCGATTGTTCCGAGTGTAGTCTCCTCGATTGCCTTCGAACAGACAGGACCCTCATAGAAAAGGCGCCAGGGAGTAGATTCTGGCCACGCTCCAGGTTTCAGGGGCCTGACACTTAATGTCTAGGCCGTCGTCGAGATGGAGATGGAGCGCAGGCGGAGTTCAATCAGCAAGCTCGCTCGGAAACCTCCACGACGTTGAGTCCTGCAAGTCCGCATTTCCACTACTGTACGGACACCGAGTGACACGTGACATCATAAGGAGTCCTGGTCAGAGGCTAGCAGTGTTGTGACCACGTGCGCAGCAGCCGGGCCGCAAGAGCCCTGGAGAACATCGCCAGCCTCGCAGCATCAGGGCTTCAGCCTTTTTGCTGGGCAGCTGCAGATCTGCTTTCACTGTTGAAAACCATAGGGAATGCACATCAAAGGAGCCAGTCTGCTCATACGACTACGAACAAGTCCTTCGAAAAATTCAATCGGCTCACTTGATGGTTCTCATACGCAATAACTAAGACGACGCGGCTTTGTTGTTTGCGCAAAAAAACCACGCCTCGCTTCACGACAAGTCTGCGTACAATGTCGAGGGTACCGCTTTGCTTGTGCAACCTTGCTCCTAATTGGTTGCTGCTTCGCCGGCTATTCGGGCAGCTGCATGTTGCGATTGTGACAGGCTCTGCTTGCACAGCCCTCTTCTGATTCGGCTCACTAGTAGCAAACTGCAATTTGCGGCGAATGTCCTCTTTCAAGGCGATGAGCTGGATCTTGTCCTGAATGTCGCTACGCGATAAGCACCCGATGGCTTTTCGGATGTTACTTCTGCATCCAGAACATGACGAAACGCGCATAACTCCATTATCGTCCCTCTCCGGAAATCTGTCCATCAGCAACTACATGTCTTTTCCGTATCGCATCTTTTGAAGTGACACGTGGGCGTCATGTTGGCACCCTGCTTTTGCGAACCTAACTACAGGTGCTTGGCCTGGACGAAAGCAAAAACATCGGCTAGTCAAGAAGTCTGTCGAAGTTCAATGATGCAGTTCAACGTCGGCCAGACGACAAAAGCGAGACAGAACGACGAAGCCTGCAAGAGGTCAAGTAGCTGTAGCATGTCACCGCTAAGATCCGCTGAGTAGATACAAGCTGATCCGGAAGCCTCGTCAAGTCTCCGCTTCTTTAAGCAAGGCAAGCCCTACTTCGCACTCACGAATTGCACCCTCTAGGGTACCCAGCGTGGCCAGTCTGCTGCACAGACCTGCCAAGGGCGCGGCATGCCGTGACTCCGTGACATCTTGCGGCAAATGGCAAGAAGAAGCCGCTCCTGCAGCTGACGTCGCTGTATTTGATCTTGTGCCGAGCAGCACGGAAAGACCTGTTCCACAAGAGAACTGCAGAAGAACTAAAGGACAGGGCGACAGCTCTGGAAGGGAGTTCGGAGCCGGGACAACATCGCAGTCCCGACATGTTCTCGTGCGCAGGGGGCAGAGTTACGTGATCGTGGAAGAACATTAGCATGCAGAATGGTAGCAGCCAAGAACGACGGGCAAAGTACTGCTCTTTATTGGGGCGCCTGTGCTCATCACACGCCCGGGATCTCGTGGCCGACGGAGAGATTTGCTGCGTTTGCTTTGCGCGCACGGCTTGGATGGGACATAGAAGGCGGACTAGCCAGATAATCTATGCAGAGAGACAGAAAGACAGAGAGAGAGAGAGAGACACACACACACACACGCAGAGCGAAACAGGAGAAAGGATAAATGTATGAATTACCCGCACCAGAGTTCGTGCAACCGAGCGCTTGCGTGTGCCTGCCGCTAGCACCTGTAAACGGCGAGTGGCATTGGGCCTGGGACGGCTACAACGTGAATCCAGCATGCAGAGATCAACTGCTGCAAAATGACGCACATCTGCACCTGAGGTCCGTGCACCTCCTGCACACTCCGCGTGCACTGTGCGCAAGCACGCTGTAGCGTTGTCCTCCCGTCCTTGCAATGCATTCTCGCGGATGTCCACAGTTGAGTCGTCTGTCTTGCAAATTGTCGGGCAAGGCCAGGCGTCCATGAGAATTCTGCTCGGCGAACATTGGCCACAAACTAGTCTCCCACAAGCTCGGCAATGGTGCCGTGGATTGAGAAAGCCTCGTGGGAAACGGAATGCCTGCACAAATCTACTGCTAGTGCTGCTACGAGTAGTGTCCGGTGCTGCCAAGCAGCGTTTGCCCAAACGGGCACGACATATCCAACAGTCGGTTTCGTCTTCCTGCCCATGGCCTCGTGCAGCAGTCAAGGCTCACAACTGCCATGGCTTTTGCATTCTGGCCTGGCGCGGGCGGCCCGGGTGTGATCAGCCTGCAGGCAAGTTTGGACAGTTGATCTTGGAAAAAAGCCATGGGCACCACATGCAGACCACGTGACACTATTCTTCAACGAGCGGGACTACGCCAAGGCCCTAAGACAATAGAGCGGTTGTGCGAAACTGCACTTGGCCGCATGCACACTTGATTTTGAAATGCACCGCTGCACGTGAAGCCATCCTTCCGCCAACAGCATCCGGTTTGAATTCGCGGGAGTTGTCTTCCAAGTACAGTATTTCATGGCTGCGCGGCATGACATTGAGTCAAAAGCGTCTCTGCTTTGCAACACACTGCCGCTCACCCTCGTGTCATATTGCACATTTCTTGTGGGTTGCATTAGAAAGCTTCATGGCCTCGGATCCTGTTCACAATCTCTGTTCCGATTGAACTCCGTGCGGAGATTGTGCAGCTGGTCTTCAGCTTCATGGCATCTTCGTTCCTCAGTGCTCAGAAGTTAAAGATCGTTTCAGTGCACTCGGCCTGTCAAACGATTTCATGCTCGACATTCGAGTCTTCTCCAAAACAAGCCGAGAATCCGTGATCTTGTGCTGCACACGTAATTTCCTGAAGAGGGGGCGGGGCAGAACTACAGTATCGCAAGTACTAGAGAAAAGTCCGCCGGCCTAAGGGGCTCCACTGCAGCTTCCAAGCTGCTGAGTGCATCCTGGCAATTGAAGCCGATTCTCGGGCCACGCAATATTGCAGGATGCTTGCATGCCTCCAGTGTTACAGGTGCCACGTCAGCAGTTGGCCTGCGCCGCGGCAAGCAGCGTACCGAAACATAAAGCCTGCCTGTCCAAACCACCCGCTGTTCGCACAAGAACGACCGCTCCTACCAGCGAGATCTGAGAGCTGCCGCGACAGGAAGGAGAGCTGCTGGGTCAGCGCCGACCTTTTTTGCTGTGTTTGAAACATTAGCAAATCGCCCCTCGCCCAGGTTCTCGTTGTCCTATACGCTGTCCTTGCAGCTGATACCTACATTTCAAGCCGAGGTACGCTCTCGAGGCAGTCGCAGCACACTGCAAGCAGGACCTCTGCACCCCCTTGTGGCCGGACAGAGGCACGCGACAGGGCGAACCTCGAGTCTGTGTCAGCAAAGGACTCCCGTGATGCATGAGACTTGAAATCGACTCAGCCAGGAGCAGGATGCACAGACCTCGGTGGCTCAACAGAACAGCGCAGAGCAGAGCAAGGCGACAAGGCCGCAGCCTGCAGCAACTAGCAACTCAGGGTCCCTACGGGCCGGCAACAGAGTCGACAGTGGTGTCGCGGGTTGAAATGTCGCTTTCCCAAAGCGCCTCGCCGTGTTTCCCAAGCACCAGCCGAGTGTTGCACGATTTGGTGCAGGTCCAGGCCGAGGTGCTTTGGCAGATCGCACAAGAATCTCCATCCTCACTTTGAGGCTGGCAATGTGACCTCGTGTGTTGAGCATGCCATGTCGTAGCTGCACGGCGTGGCAGCACGGCGTGGCATGTCGTGTGGCAATGCCTCTGCGGCTCAGGAGAAGGGGGCTGCGACGAACACTGCGTCGAGCAGAAGGTTGAGGATGGCTCCATTGCACGCTTCCGGTCACGGCAGTTAGCGGCTCAGATTCTTAGTCTAGCCAAACATGTCGTAAACTTACCGGCAATTCCGCTTGCAATTGACATTGGCGATCCTCCATGTGAACAACACCATCGAAGACACAATCCTTGCTTCCTGCCTTGCGATGTAAACGTTTGAACAAGCTGTAAACCACTGCGCGCAAAGGGTCTTTCGCCCGGAAATAAATACCGAAAGTGCATGTTTTGCCCTGCCATGATTTGCCATGATACAGTGCAGTGTGTCCTGGGTCGGCTTTGGCAGCAGCCTTGGATGCATTTGCCCGGCAGCCGTGTGCGTTGACGGTAGCTTCCCCACTTCCTGCCCCTTTCACGAAATCCAGGCCACCCTTTCAAGAGCTTCCAAAAGCCACCGAACGCCGCTGGAGCTCCAACCAAGAATGCCCGACGCATCCGTCCACGGTACGCGTGCTTCAGCATCTAGTCAGGGCATTTGCAAAACGCCTAGCTTCGAAGAGTCGGGGGGTCAAGGAGCGATCGTTGTGCTGAACAGCAGGATGAAGAAATCCACATCGTTTCATTTGGCCTCCATCGCCGAAACTGCAGGTCGAGGATCTAGATTTTTGGAAAGCTGGAACCCACGGCAATCACAAACCTTGGAGAACGTGTTCTCTACCAAGTCTTGCTTGGAGGCCGGTGTGACTCGTTCCAGTTGAGGCACCACATCGAAGCTTCGCGGGGTTCCTTTCGCTGAGCAGACCGCGGCCTCCAGCACCACAGCCAAGTGCCTCAGCTATGGCCATCTACTGCCTGATCTTTCCAAACCTGTTAAGGCCAGTCCATGGCCCATAAATCTGCAATCCAAGGGCTCTGCTGTGCTGATGCCTAGGACAGACATCAGATCGGTCGGACAAGAGAAGTCTCTCAAGAGCTCGGCTTGTCGCCCCTCTGCACTGCGGACGAGCGACCGTTCGACTTTGACGGCTGATGCTGCATGGACATAAAGATCCTTGGCTCCAGACCAAGACGTAGGAGGAGTCACTCTGACGGTGTCAGACACGCAACAGGCAGTCCAAGGTCACTGGATGTCCGGACACTCCCCGCGCCACAACGCGCATGTCACCCTGTCGTTCAAGAACTTCGATGGGTCGGTCAATGCGGGGCAACCTACAGGGCCTGCCAGCATGGTGTTCGCAGGCCAGTCAGGACATCCTTGTATCGCCGTCTCCAGTTCAAAGCCGCTGCCAAAGATTTCACTGCCGACTCCTGTTGTTTAGCTGCCGATCTCAGGAAGGCTTTGCTTGTTTGCCGAATGACATCAAGTGCATGTCTGCTGCAGTCCTTGGAGGAAGCACCCAAGAACATGCGGAGTACCTGCGACGTAAACATGGACGGCATGCAACTAGGAAGCAAAGTGCAGAATGTCTTGGCCTCGTCTGTGCACCAGCCCCGAAGCCACTCATCCAGACCTCCGTCAACAAGGTGGTCCGCTTCCTGCCCGGGTTCGAGTTCTGGCGGCTGTCGAAACAGAATGTTTGCCGGCAAGCGCTCTGTTTCGGGACACAGCTAGCCCCTTCTTCAGCTCGGAGATCATCACTTTTGATTGCTTTCAGCCGGCGAACATTGGAAAACCCTGAACAGCTAGTCTGCGGAACAAGTCTTGGAAAGTTGCGAACGGATCAGAGAATCCTGCAGCAACATCACCAACTTCTTTGGTCCAGTTTGTCCTGATCGAGATCATAAACAGCATGCATGTTGATCGCTGCACTCGCCTCACTGCTGATCATTGACCCCGGTTGCGCATATCCATCCATGCATGATCATGCATACATGACGGTCAGGCGAACCATATGTAACAGCTGGTGCGATGAGGGTTCAAGATCATTCAAGATCCAACTAGAGCGTTGCATGCACACACTTTTTCGTTTGCCCACAACTACATCCTGCTGCACAGTACCAGGCTGTACGATGATCTCAAGGTCCAACCCTTGGTTTCTGGACGAAAAGCTGTCAAGCAGCCTGCAGGATCCTTACCATTGCACAGGTCCGCCTCAGTAAGGCAGACTCAAGCTAGAATTACGCGCGCAACAGATTACACCTCTGCACCATGATCTACGTAGCACTGCAAAAACGGATAAGACCCGCGGCTGTGGCCACAATAGCCCTTCGAGGGGCGTCCAACAGTCTCGGCACGTCCTGGCATTTGCCGCTCTGCAGCGTGTTGACTTTTTGCAGACCCCGGTTTACAGGCTCAGGTCTGCTCTCATCTCCTTCTTAGTTTCGGGAGTCCTCGGCTGTGACGCAGCTCGACTGAGGATCACCGTCAGACCTACGAGGCGACATTCAGAGGTTCCAGCTCTTACTCCAACATCATGGCACTACGTCCTTGGCATCCCTATCCAGGATCCCATACGAATCCCACGACACGTACAATGCAGCAATGCATGACAAGGTTGTGGCTCGCTCGTTTTTTTTTTGTCGGTTTTTTTCTTGAGCTAGGGGGCCGTCTGCGCCCGTCCCCTTTCCGACTGGGCAGGAACCTCTCTGGTGCGATGGTGTGCTTGCTCATGCACGGGCGATGTGAATTCGTTGTTGCGTGGAAACCGTGAAAAGGCTCGGGATTCGAGCGATCCGCTTGTACAAGAGCGAAGTTGGAGAAGTAAAAGCCTAGGTAAGTCAAAGAGTCAAAGAGCAATCAATGCCACGCGGCAAGACTGATTGATAATCCGCAGTGCTCGGCTGGACAGCTGCTGCATCCTGCCAGCTCATCTAGGAAGCTCACGAGCAGAGCTGTGCGCTCTCGTCTTGGGATGTGCTCCTCGTCGCAGGGCGTCTCGGCTGCGCAGCCTGGCAATGAATGTTCACACTCGACCGCTTTGGCCCTGACGAACCTCTAAGGTCGGGGCAGGTCTGGCCCATGGCAGCACCCGAAGTTTTAGCGTTTTGGCATAGGCTACGATGCCACGACAAAACCATTCCACTATGATCCCCTACCAGTGTCAGGACCCCAAGTGACCGTTCAACTGACGATGAAATACTGAACAGGGGCCATAGTAGCTAACGCGGGCAGGCTGGCTTCTGACAGGCTTCAGCCCTGCCACATGCAAATTCAATAAGCACCCAGCTTTGCACAGCAAGCAGCTGCAGGGCAGATCATCCCGCGGACACTCTGCTGAGATCTCGCTTCCACCCCATTCGGGTTTCGATGTGGTAGGACAAGAAAGTTCACTCATCTCTCCCTGACTTTAAAGAAGAGGTGCTTGACAACTCGTGGCACGAATTATGCCGAGTAGCTGCCATCTCGAGATTTTTGCATCCAGGACTTCTCGAGATTAAAACTTGAAGCCAAATGTCCGCATTAGCAAAAAAGACTAAGCGCACACGCTGAGTGTGCAGTTTGCATCTTGTGCCCGAAGAGCTTGGAAGTCTTGCCATAATGTCGTAGGGTATGGTGTGGTCAACTCTGGCGACGCCCAGACCTGTCAAAGGCTGATGATGGCGTGATGGCGTAGAATCTTCGCAGGTCCCCACCCTCCCCGGCCCTCCTGGCGGGGCCCTGCTGGCCTTGGGTCCCTTCAAGGCCTTCAATCCTGGCATCCTTGCATGGGGCTGACGCAACTTGGAGCAGGCAGTATGCCTGGCGTCACCTTACCAGACAGCTCCAGCATGCTCCGGAATCAAGGCTTCGACGGCTCAGTAGCACAGAATGAGCTGAGGTGCTGCCCCTTGCCTGCTTTCTTCGCGCCTCCTGGTGCCTGGAAGCTACGTCGTTGATAGGCTCCTGCTTCAGAGGCCGCTGCCTCAACCGTGCTCTAGTCTGCTCGTTCTACATTTTGCCATCACTGCAGTCTACGCCGTTTGACGAGCATGTCCTGGCGGCAGACTCGTAGAGCTGCCTGGTTGGCCAGAGCCAGGCCCTTCCGCGTGGCTTCATGAACGGATCCAGCCACCAGGCCTCCTGCCGATTTCACTTGGCATCACAGGTCATGAAACTCTATATCTCCATATATCTATATTGCCAACCTTTAAGTGTTCGAACGCGTGCGCATCGGCAAAAGCTTGAATAAGGACGGTCCTTGGTTGAACGGGTGCAGGTTGACGGCTCTTTGCCGCTGCTCGCGAAGGCTAGGAAGCCTCCACAGTACTCGGCAAGGAAGCAGCGACAACAAACAGCAACAACAGCAGCAGCAACAACAACCACCAACAACGTACAACAACAACAACAACAACAACAACAACAACAACAACAACAACAACAACGACAACAACAACAACAACAACAACAACAACAACGAACAACGAACAACGAACAACGAACAACCAACAACCAACAACCAACAACCAACAACCCACAACACCCACAACAACCCACAACAACCCACAACATCCCACAACAACCCACAACAACCCACAACAACAACCCACA
>CAJNDV010032497.1:22580-60037 GCA_905221635.1 Symbiodinium sp. CCMP2456 | reverse complement strand
TATGGTTTAGAGTTTAGGGTTAGGGTTTAGGGTTTAGGGTTTAGGGTTTAGGGTTTAGGGTTTAGGCTTTAGGGTTAGGTTTAGGGTTTAGGGTTTAGGGTTTAGGGTTTAGGGTTTAGGTTTAGGGCTTCTACTTCGTCCGCTACTGGTACCTGTAGTGCAGCCGTAATACTGGCAGCAGTACTATAGTACTTGCCAGAATTCTGCACGAGCTCTTGTAGTCCGCGCTAAGGACTTGGGTATAGGACGCGATGTTTGGGGTTCGTGGCCAGCGGTTTAGGGATCAGAAGCTACACTAGTTCGTCAATCTTGTGGAAGCAAAGCTTCTGTGTGCTGCGGCAGCTCACCTACTTCAGAACGCTCGCAACAGGAGCGGTTAGGGCTGAACTCAGGATAAGACCGCTGCCTTCGTTCTGAATTGACCCATGCACACCTCCGGCAGCCTGAATGTGAGCTATACGTGCCCAATTGTGAGATTTGTCTGTAGTCTGCACCCGCCATCCTCACCACAACATGACAAACACTGGTTGTACTCTGCTCCCACATCACGCAAGTCGGAACTCCTTGCAAAACCAAAGCTTGATTCCCCCACGCCCGAGAATCACAATCCACCGTCACAGCCCGATACCAGTCCTCCTGAGGTCAAGGCCTTAGGTTCCTAGCTGCCTCACCGCCTGACGTCCGAAACCTCAAACAAAAACCAGAATCCTAAATCCCTGCAGCCCAACAGGCCCCTCCACCCCTTACAACACTACATGTACGTAGATATCAGAGGCCAGAGCCGAGAGCATTTAGCTCCGGCCCTGTGCGACGTCACCCAATCTTTTACGGTGGAAGCTCTCCTCTAGGTATCATAGAGTTCTTGGAAGCCCTCAAGGGCGTTGACAGGGTTGCATAGGGTGTTGTGGGGCTGTAGAGAGCTACACATGGCTTAATTTCTATGGCTTTCGTGGGACTTTATGAGCCCGCCCAGTAGGTACCCTGCAGGCTGTCCCCGCGGAGAAGGGCCGTGCTGTAACCCTAAGGCTCCATGTACCCGTATAGTATATACATCGACCCTAAAGTACCTATATAGGGACCCCTTTAAGGCTTAAGCATCTACTATAAAGGTACATGGAGCCTTAGGGTAAACGACCAAAAAAGACGTCTGCTACCTCCACTGGAACACGTCCGACGCTCCAAAGACTAAAATCCTAAGTGAAGGCCTAAACTCCCAAGACACGAACACCCGAATCCGAACCTAAACCCCTAAAACCCTAAACCCTAAACTCCTAAACCCCTAAAACTCCTAAACCCCCTAAAACCCCCCTAAACCCCCTAAGACCCCTAAACAGAACCATAGCCTAGGGGCCTGAAAACTGCGAGTAGGGTTTTTGGGAGAAATCGCATTGCCAGCAGCATAGCGGACTAGAAGCGGATAGGGTTTAGGGTTTAGGGTTTAGGGGTTTAGGGTCTACGAAGTGCTCAAAACTTCTATAGTAAGCTGATGTCAATTTGCCCCAGGTGCTGGCCGAGATCCGTCATAGTCTTCACGGCGGACAGCACGTGGTCCTTGATAGCGCGCGTCCAGGGACCCCAAACCCTAAATTCCAAAGGTTCCTCAGTGCTTGTTGGTGACCCCGTCGGGTGCATAAGGCGGCCATGGTTCACGAATTTTCCACTGCTTGCTGCTTTGCAGAGGCTCCACCAGACGCGCATGATAGGGCTCCGTACGAAGATCCCTCTTATAGTTTGAAGCATCATATCTCATAATTACAAGATCTTGGAAGCTCTAAAGTGCTGCATAACGGCGGAGCTTTAAAGTGCTGCATAACGGCGGAGCTGGCACCTTCAACGCGAAAGCATAAGCCCTGAACCCGGCCCTTAGACCCCGCAGCAAGCCTATCTGGGCCCGCTCAGGTGTGCTTTGCATACCCTTATAGCCTGCAGCGGTCACGTTTTGTTTTGACAGAAAACCAAGACTCCTTGAGTAGACTTCTGGCCTTCAATAGCAGGTACTTAGGAAATACTATGGTAGTTGGGAACGGGTCTCGACAGAAGCTCTAGACCCTCAGTGCCAGGCCCTAAACTTGCTTGTCCAGTCGAAGCGTTTAACAGCTACTTGTTCAAAGCCTAGGCCATCGACCTTATCGTACTACCCTCCAGTGTCTAACTACATGCCGAAGCACTCAACCCCTGCACTTAAGCCCTAAACCCTTAAACTCCCCTAAAGCCCAAACATCCCGGGCCCCGAAAACCCCAAAACCAGCAGCCCCCTAAACCTCCAATCCCAGCCCTAACACCCCTAATTCCCAAACCCTGAACCCCCAACTTTTTGTTCTAGCCTTCTTTTAATCAGCTAGTAGCTACTGTAGCAGCTAGACGCGAAGATGCTGAAAGCGGGTCTGCCAAGCTTCGTAGTTGTTCAACGGCTCGCCCATGCCCATGAACACCTCAACTTCGGGCTTCCCCGAAATGCCACACTTCCCGGCCAAAACCCTAAACCCTAAAGGGTTTAGGGCCAGTTTAGGGTTTAGGGTTTAGGCTAGGCACTAACTCTGAAAGCTCCTATGAGCCCTCAACAAACCCGTTAGTGTAGGGGCCTCAATCATCAGAATAGAGCTTTGGGGTCCATTATACTGTAAACATACTATAATTATGATTAATAACCATAATCAGGAGCTCCTACCATAGTACTGGTAATTATTTAGGCCCCTATGCCATCAACAAACCTTAAAGTCTCCAAAAGCATTGGCCATTGAACCAGGACAGCCCTGCTCCAAGCATGACCCAAAGGTTTGTAGGGCTTGTATAAGGACTTTAGGTCAAGCTTGTTCTAGGGTTTAGGTTTTAGGGTTTGGTTTTCTTCTTCTGGAATGGCTAGTGTCAGCTGACGCACCAAGGGGTTTAAGCTTTAGGGTTTAGGCCTGAATCGTTAGAATAGGGCTTTTGGGTTTGATTGTGGTGTCGTTAGAAGAAGCAGCCCTAAGGAATAATATTGGGGACTCGGCATTTAGGGTCTAAATCTCTGCTGCAAGCATCCGCTTGAATTCCAACCGAACCCTTAAAGGGGCCCTCCAAAGGATCCGTAGAACATTTTCAAAACCCTAGGCGAACACGCTAAAGCTCTCTCAAACTCTGACCCTAAACCCTAAACCTTCAACCCTAAACCCCAAACCCAAAACCCTAACCTTAAACCCTAAACCCTCAACCCTAACCTTAAACCGTAAACCCTAAACCCCAGAACCCAAAACCCTAGACCCTAAACACTCAAGCCCAGGATAGAAAGAAATTGTTTGGTGTAACATGCACGGCCATATAATAATTTCAATGTTCGACGGACAGACTAGAAGCACAAACCCGAAAATTCCAGAAACAAATGTGTTTCCGCTGCGCGTGGATAGCCCAGCCAACCCAGCCAGCCCAGCCACCTGCCAGCCCAGACCTAAGCAAAATTCCAGCAAAAAGCAAAAACAAAACCCGGTCAAAAACGCACAAAACTCAGGACCTGAACCCCAAGGAATTTCTACAGACCCTAAACCCCAAAACCCAAAACCCTAAGAAACTCCGCTGGAGGCCCAAGGCGCCGCGTTGCGCACGGCAGGGCGGTTGGCCGAGGATTCGAAGCGCTGGGCCGCCAAGAGCCTTTGGGAGCAACAACGGTTTAATGTAGGGGACCAGCTTACCAATTAGAAGAAAGTTTTGTGGGCTCCTTTATAGTATAGTTATAATAAGGAGCCCCCAAAATAGTATAGGTAATTGTGTTGGGTGCAACAACGGTTTAATTAGGGTTTACCGGGGTTTAGGGGTTAGGGGTTTAGGGGTTTAGGGGTTAGGGTTTAGGGGTTGAGGGTTTAGGGTCTAGGGTTTACGGGGGGGGGAGGTTAAGGTCCAGGGTTGAGAAGGGAATTTTAGTGTGGGAACCTGATTAGGGAACCCTGGGTCTGTACTTGGGTTTTTTTATGAACCCGAATCTAGTGAGGTTTTAGGGTCAGGGCCTGTTAATCAAGTTCCTACATTAGGGTTTAGGGTTTAAGGGACCTGATAACTAGAATAGGATCCCTTTAAGGGGTTCCTTTTAAAGGGGTCTCCAATGATTTCTATGTGGGCTTGTTCTTTTAGGATTGCGTAAATGTGTTGCAAGTGTTCAACCGGGGATTGGGGCTCGGCTTGCGTTTATGTTTAAAGGGGTTCCCGCTTAGAAACCGGGATTTAGGCCTTTAGATTATGGACCTGGAAAACTGGGTGAAGTGTGTGCGACATGGGAACGGGAATTGGGAACGGGTGTCTGCTCTGTGATTTTATGTGGATTGTACAGAAACTGTATTATGGTAGAGACGCTTCCGAGCGGATCATGCTCAGCTTATTTCACGGGCGAACAACCTGAAAGTTACGGTAAACGACATCAGTGCAAACTGGCAAACTGAGAGTTCGCACATCCTGCACATCTGACACATCTTAACGTGCATGTCAAGCATCTGAAACCCTATGTCCCATGGCTGCATCCTACTTCACACAGGGAAGAGGTGCAAACAAAGATCATTCCCTGCGGCTAGGTGGCTGCTCAACTATTTCTCCCGCGTCAAGATCCTGAGACGGTTTAGGTTCAGGGTGTAGGGACTTCTGCTTCAAAAGACTTGGAGCGGGGTTGTTCTTGGCGACGTCGGGGTGGAGGGTTAAAGCGATGCTGTTGCACAGATTTTGAGAGTAGAGTTGAACGGGAAGCTTCCGAGAGTTTGGAAAGTGGCTTTCAGGAGCTTACCTTTGGTTAGTAGGGAATGGAAGAATGGTAGTAATAGTAGTTATAATTGTACCCATTCCTCCATTCCCTGCTAACCAGAGGTAAGGGAGGGGGTTGGGCATGGCCCTAGGGCTTAGGATTGTGAGTCCAGGGCTTGCCTGACGGATCATGGGATTTCATGAGGCCGGGCTTCAATACCCTTGCTTACTGCCAACCCTAGACCCTCAGCCCCAAGGGCCCGAAAGGACACCTACACTTCTACCATCTTCTACCTGAACCCCTGAACCCCTGAACCCCCAAGGCCCGAAACCGAAACCCAGGAACCTCAGGGCAGGATGTAGCTGAGTGCCGTTTTTTTAACACATGCAGACACCAAGGCGATGCATTTATTGCGCCTTTAGCCCTAGAGCGGGATTTGATCACTTGCCATGTGAAGGGTTATACGTCGTAATTGGAGATCGTAAGCTAGGATTCTTTGTAGGATTTGAGGTCGCGGCTATGGGCAACCTTCCACTGTCAACTCTGCGACATGCGACGGAACTGACACACTCCGAGTATGCAAGTAGGCATGAAGGCGACCACGAACAAAACCAACACACCGAAAGCTCCAGTTCCTCACGACAACCGAGCATTTCATCTCAACACAGACTCGGACTCGTAAACTTCTCTTGGTCCATCCTGAGCCCGACGTTCGACTGCCGAACCCTGACAACCGTGAAATCAGGACCCCAGACCGTGTGGGGTTAAAGGCAGTTTAGGTTTTAGAGCTTTCGGCTTGCAGCTTGGGGTTTTAGGGGCCGGATACCGCATGTAATTGATATGAAATGAAGAAGCTGGATGCCTGAGAAAAATCCCGCCAGAGCTTCGCCCACGACTGGCATAGTACCCGTAGCACAGAAAGTGCAGCCCATCTGGCATCCAACCTCCGAGCCATGCGATTCGGGGTTTAGGGTTTAGGGTAGCATATTCAGGGTTTTGGGTTTAGGGTTTAGGGCTTAGGGGTTTAGGGTTTAGGGGGCATATTCAGGGTTTTGGGTTTCGGCTGTTCATGGTTTCGGGGCTTACTGGGTTTAGCCGTTTAGCCGCGTTTGTGATGATCGCTTTGATTCCCCGTCTGGCGATTCGATCTTCTTTGTGCGGGCTCTCTTCATCCTGGTCCCTAAACCCTAAACCCTAAACCCTAAACCCTAAACCCTAAAATCCTGGTTGGGGTCTCATGCTCGGAGCTCAGGGTCTGCAGGACTTTGGGGGTTTCCGAAAACAGGGGGTACCTTATTCTGGGGTCCTTGTAATAAGGATCCTACTATTTGGTGTGCTATATTAGGGTCCCCTATTCTGGGGTCCTTATAATAAGGATCCTACTATTTGGTGTACTATATTAGGGTTCCCTATTTTCGGAAACTCCCACTTGCGCTGCAGTCACGACAGGAAGACTAGCGTCAGCGACAAGAAGCGCTTGTGGTAGAGTCTAGCTGAAGGCCCCAACTTAGCCAAATCCGGCTCTGGCTACGTCTTCCGATCTGGCGACTACCAGGCCTGCGAGGACACACAAATGGTCGTCCGATCATCGTGACGCATCACAACCGATTCAACCTGCAAGACGATGGAATCAGAGCGAGAGCAAGGTCTAGGGTTCAGGGACTCGGGGATTGGAGGTATATGTGGTTAATGTCGAGCTTCTACGAGCGTTTCTAAAGGGCGACCATGAGCCTGATTCTTGCTTTCAGGTTCAAGGTGCTTAGGGCTCAGCGCTTCTGGCTTAGCTTGGTTGAAGATGGTTCGGGTTTGCGGTTCAGGGTGTGGTTCAAGATGGTTCAGGGTTTAGGGTTCAAGATTCAGGGTGCATAGGGTTTAGGGTCTCGCACGGACGGACGCAGGGGCCTGAAGTGATCGTTCCTACGCAGAAATGAATGGCGCTGTCAGTGCTACCCGACCACTCAGCAGATGGGTCTAGGACACTGACAGACCGATTATGAACTGCTACCGGTACGATGGGGGCCTTAGTAATTAATTGGAATAGGGTTGGGTGCACTCTTCCAGTAAATTATACTTGGGAGCCCATAAGGATTTAATTGTCCTTGCTGTCGCCTTGTGCCCATCATGCAGCTCGAAGACCATCTTCCTGTTCGCGTTGAATGTCACGGGCTTATAAGGCTTAGTATTGAAGGCTTCTTGGAGGTTTTTCGAGCTCTGCTTGGGGTGGAGTGACGTCGATGCTTCTGTGCAGCGGAATTCTGCGAAACCTCCGTCCAGCCACTCCCTGATATCAGATGAGCCCGGAACCTACCACACAAAATCTCATTCTAAGGGATTTGAGACTGCAGGGGAAATCCAACCACAAAACTATACCCGAATATCCTATACCCTATAAAGTCCTAACCCTTAACACAGGATGTGCATTACCTGTGCACAGAGCCGAGGACGAACTTTCCTAAACCCCTGAATGAAACCTCAATGTGATAACGGAAGCTCTTGCAACAGGCGTCGTCGTGGAGCCGTCTGCGGAGGTGACAGCCGTGGCCAGCTTGTTCCCGAAGGGCGTGCTCCCTCAGCAGGTGGTTTGGATGGAAGTGAAATCCTCCGGTGGACCATAGCATCCCAAACACCTGAACCGTCACCCTGAAACCGCAAACCACTGTAATACCATCTACTTACAGGACCCTAAACCAAAGTCGCAAGAGTCTGAAACCCCTCGAACCCCAGATCACCAGCCCTAAATTGGCCCTAAACCCTAAACCCTAAACCCTGAACCCTAAACCCTAAACCTTAAACCGTTTTAACTCCTGAATTTAAAAACTCCAAGCTTTCTGGGTGCCCCCGGCGTTCGAGGACCTCTGCCGCCCTCTTGGGCAGACCCAAGTCAACCAGAGTCTGCTCCTCGTTGTTTCTGTTTAGGGTTTAGGGTTTAGGGTTTAGGGTTTTCTGTTGAACGGATTTGAGATCCAGGGGTTTAAAGTTTGGGGTTACATGGATCTTGGTGTAGTTTGCTTGGGCTTTGGTGTTTTCTTGGTTTTGGGTTTGGGGCGGGTCCTAAAAGGGATCTACATTTATAAGGGTTCTTCATTGAGGGTTCCGGGGCGTGGAATTATGGTCTTCTGACGGTCTTGAAGGACCAGGTTTTATGACGGTTGCCTGCGGGATATATGTGGGCCATATACCTTAAACTACGTGGGGCTTCTGTCGCGTTTCGGTGCGTCTTCCTTAAGGCCATGGGGAATTTGACCTCGTTTCGTCTGCGCTCTCAGGGATTCCTGGAGCTTGAGCTTCCGAGTGCAGGGCCCCGGGCAGAATTACCTTCTTGGGGCGTAAGGGTTCCTGTGAGGGGGATGGTTTAGGGTTTAGGGTTTTGGGTTTAGGGTTTAGGGTTTTCCAGACAAAACTTGAAGGCTTAATTGTGAGATCCTGGTGCTTATATCGATCGTGCCCGCTGAGTCTGGGCACGGAGCAAGGTGCTGCCAGATTCATCTTCATGAGCGGCTTAATGTAATGTCATGTACAGTTCAACCGCTCATCACTCTGCATCTCTAAACCTTTCAGACCGCCGAACAGGGACTTTGAACGCGACTTAGAAGCACGAAAGACCAAACCCAAGTCCGACTGAGACCGCTGCGGTGACTCCGACATCGCCCCAGGTGTCGCCAGCAGGGGCTTGAACCACCTTCGCAGAAGATGCGCTGGATGGCTTCACTGTGGCTCCAGATTCCCGTACGTAGTGATGCCCTAAACAACGCAATAAGAACTCAGCTTTGAAGCATGCTCAGGATCTCTTGACACATTCCGGGATTGTCTTCAAGGGCTATTGGGCTCCGGGTGGTCCAGTGGCTACTGTCATGCATACATACAAGCAGGCCGTGCTTAAACTACGGTACATATCTCGGATCGTGACCCTATATCAACCCGAAGGCCAATGGGTCCTTGTGGGGTACGGAACTGTGCCCAACACCCTATGCGCCCTGTAAGTCCTATAAGCCCTATAAGCCGGATTTCGAGGATTAAAGAATTATGGGTTCAGGATGCAACTTCCTATTCTCATCGCCCAGGATGGTCTTTGTTTTGGGGGATCAATCGGCATTCGTTCTAAACCTTCAAGCCCTTAGGCAAACCCTCGAAACGAACTTTGCTGAATCCTTCAGACGATCCCTCCGAAAAAACCCAGAACCCCTCAGTCTTCCATCATCGCGTTACTTCGCCCGTCTGAACTTGACTTCGAAGCCTCCTAAATCACCCTTCAAGCCTTGGCCTTGCCTGAACACGAAGCTACTTAAAGGATCATGGGACTTAGTAAGTAAGGTTATAGGGTTTAGGGTTTAGGGTTTAGGGTTTAGGGTTTGGAGGATCATGGGACTTAGTAAGTAAGCTTATAAGTCCCCTAATTGGGGTCATAAGTATAGTTACCTTAGTTATAGCCCTACTTACTAAGTCCCATGGTCCTTCAAGTACCAAACCGAGACGCCAGCCCGAGCTCTGTGTGTTAAGGATTTAGGGTGTCTACGAGCTTGAAGGTCAGAGCTCAAGCCCTAAACGCCCTCCGTTATTGCCTGGCTGCCCACAGTTCGGTCACCATCAGGGCTCTCATGAGACTACAAGAAGGGCCTTAGTAGGGCTGTGGGGTATGTTTCATTTGGGCCTCCAAGCGGATTCTTTATTGCGAAGGATGATGCAGACCCAAGTATCATGTTGGGGAGCGTTGCCCTGTTTTGCTGAGACTCTAAGTATACCGGTTTGAGGTCCGACCTACAGCTCTGTAACTCTATAACTCTGCAGATACAAACAGCGAAAGATAGATATGGGTGATTGAATGTAGTGCCTACTTTGGGCTGTTTGGAGCCCGAGGGTATGAGTTCTAAACCCTAAACACTCCAATCACAATCTACACCCTCATGCTTCAAGCCAGAACCTGCCCATAGGCCCCATAGTAGTTCCTTTTTGGGTTACCTTATAGGATTCTATATACGAACCGAACTAATTTAGGGCCTATGGCCTATGGGTACCCAAACCCTGAACTGGGCAGGCGCGCCTTTGCAGTGAGGGCCCGCAAGAGCGGCTCTGCGTGGGATCTCTTGATGTCCAGGGAGTCCAAAAGCCTCAAATCCAGAGGGCGACTCGTTCTCTCAGCGCGGTTCAGAATGTGTAGAGTTCAGGGCTTAGGGGAAGTTTAGGGTTTAGGGTTCAGAGGGTTAGGGTTTAGGGTTCAGAGGGTTAGGGTTTAGGGTTCAGGAGAGTAGCTCAGTGTTCAGGATCTTAGACCGACTCTTTGATCATATAGAAGTCTTAATCGTCAGAATAGGGCTTGACAATAAAACCCTAAACCCTAAACCCTACGTTTTGGTCAACAAGGGCAGAAATATACAAGGGCGATGAAGGGATATTGATTGCTAACTCCTCCGACCCTGGATCACTTTTATCAACGGATGTTGGACTCTGGGCTTGGCTCAAGAGTCTGGGCTTCGGAGCCTGCCTCTACGTCGTGTCGGAACGCTGGGGTCTTGGGGGTTTAGGGTTTAGTGTTTATGGTTTAGGGTTTAGGGCTCCAACCCTTTATTTATGGAACTTCAACCAAGGCATGCTCGTGCGGCGAAACACATATGCATGCATGTACATAGCTGTGGAGAGCAAGACGCGGGGCTGAAGATAACTGGTCTTGCATGGAAGTCCGATGTTTTTCTGAACATACGAAACGAAATTTTGAAGTACAGGGGTTACCCAAAACCCTAAACCCTATATAAACCCCAAAACCCTAAGCCCGTCAAGTCAGATTCTGTTCGGGCTTGAGTGTAGGGCTGAGGGAATCTCTAAACATGATTTTGGCCAAGTCTCCGAAGCAACGCCGGGTAGTCCCACAGCGTAGACAGCCTCAGCCCGAGTAGGAGCCTACATAGTAGGGCTTATGGAGCTCGGTTTAGGGTTTAGGGCTTGGGGCTTGGAGCTCGGTTTAGGGTGTAGGGCTTAGGGCTTGGAACTCGGTTTAGGGTTTAGGGCTTAGGGCTTGGAGCTCTTGCGAAGGAAAGAAAGCAGGTCGGACAATGCTTAGGTGCTCCCCAGTTTTCAATGCTATGTGGAGCCTGGTCTGCGACTGGTTTTTGCCTACACCTTAATCCACGTTTCGCTTCACTCTTGACAAGAGCTGATCAACACATCCCGGCGTCAGGATGATGCAAAAGCCCAATGTCACGAACCGAAGTTGCGCACTTGCGGTCAATCACGAGCGCATGTAGAGTTTTAGGTCATAATGGATTCGGGCTCAAGGCTTCGGACTTGGGGACAGGTTTATGGGTCCTGAAGTTTACCCTAAACCCTAAACCCTAAAGTAATGCCCAAGTGGAAAGACTCAAACTCTTGAAGAGGCGCCCTTCGACCCGCTTGCGTCTGATCCGTTTCGGCGGGGAGGGCGCCATGCTCGGGCCGGTCACAAAGGTCTCTATAAAACCCTTAGCCCGAAGCCCTGATATGCAGGAGACTTTAGGGTTCAGGGCTTTTCTACGACCTTGGAAATACGATGAAACCTAAACCGCATTCGCAGCTCACAGAAGCTCCATCCAACTATCACCGAGGAGCTATAACCCGCAATTCCCGGAGCCCCTGTTGGTCTAGTCTATAACTCTAGGTCAGCAGGACTTTGGCGGGGCTTTCTAGATCCCAGACTTCCTAGGCTGTCTAGACCCTAAAGCCAAGCAAAAGGTCTGGAGAGCTCCTGGATGCATCTGGGTAGTTGTCAAAATTATGGTCCCTTTTGGGTACCCTAAATAATAGGTGCCGTATTATAATAAAGACCCCAAAAAAGGACCATAATTTTGACAACCACCCAAATCTGAGTAATCTGACACTGAGACCTTGAGATGTCAACGCTGCCGCGGCGCGAAGCCAAACGTGCGCAGAAAATAACGGGTCGGTCAAGAACGGTTAGGGTTTAGGGTTTAGGGTTTAGGGTTTAGGGTTTAGGGTTTAGGGTTTAGGGTTTAGGTCCCTCAGTGTCCACTACCTCCATACTAGATATTCAAGTGACCTGGGTGGCCCTAAAGCCCTTAGAATCTCTGGATGTCAGTTTAGGACTTGAAGGACCCTAGACCCTAATTCCCAAAATCCGGCAATCAAGAGGGTTGCCGACGAAGGCTCTAAGAGCTGTAAAAGACTAAGCCTAAGCCTCTAAGCAACCGGTGACTGGAGCTTCCTCAAAGAAGTGCATCATGAACCGATGACAAGACAGATCGCAATTCTGATGTTGATGGTCAAGCCCTACATGGGGTTGTGTGAGTTGTGTGGTGTCTACACTGGCTACGTTACAGGCTTTGTTGTATTCCCGGGCTAAAAATCGCGCTGCCCAGAATCCAGAACATAGCACAAGGTGATGCAAAACTTTGTCATTAACAGTGTCATGGAATAAGCAACCAATGGTTGTCAGAGTCCATGGGTAGGGGTTTGTGCTCGCGCTGAGTAGCGCATCATCCGGGAATCGCAGCCAATTTGCTACACCTACGGCAACGACGATGATACGAATACCAACAACAACTAACAACAACCTATAACAACAAGCATCACACACACGCATGCATTTCACAATCCACAGCCCCTGAAACCTACATGCCTAAACCGAACCATGCACAGCTGTTTTCGACGGGTGTACAGTTGCAGGCGCTCGCTATGTCCGCGGGTCCCACCTGAGAATCAGAAGTGAAGTCGTGGTAGACTTTTGAAGCTGGCTAAAATCTGCGACGCACCCCAAGAAGTCCAGTGCTGGTTGCAAGGATCCCACAAGGGAAGCACTACCAACCCGACAGTGCCAAGGTCTTGGAAGCCTGCATGCTGAAGCAACCAGCTCTTCTTGCCTTGCTGCTATGTTGACCATCTAGGTTCGCTGCACCGTGTTCCTAGACCCTACATGCTCCTTTTGCCAGAGCGACGTCCAACTCAACTGCATGCAGCACTATACCTTCGAAGTTCGGGGAATCTTTCATCCCCTACTTCTGCTATTTCGCAGCTCTTCGACGACCTCCCTCGCGCTTGAGGCAGTCAGAGGAATGAGAGCCGTGTTCACAGTGCCCCCACGGCATGTTCAAAAAGGGAGCTTCATACAAAAAACACCTGCAGGTCTACTGCCTTATTCCATAGGTTCGCCTGACGGCTCACTAAGACGAGCTATGCATACCATGTATGCCACGCTGACCGCCTCAAAATCATCTTTCTGTCCCAACCGGGATGGCAAGAACCTGTGAGATGATGAGATGACAGTAAGAGAGCCGACAAGCTCTTTTGCGACTATGCCTACATTCGTTAACGAATATGCTGTGACTACCGAGAATGCACATCTGTATCACTATTTCCACACTTAACTATACTTCGAAGGCCACAAGGCTCGTTTTTGGCTCAAGCCCACCTGTGCCCTCGTTGCCAGTATGCCATCTCAACCTGACCTCTGTCTGGATGCCCTCGGAGGCCGAGCTTCTTCAACTCGCGCTTTACAGAGGCCTAAACAGGGATTTGGGGTTGAGGGTTTAGGGTTTAGGGTTTAGGGTTTAGGGTTTGGGGTTTAGGGTTTAGGGTTTAGGGTTTGGGGTTGAGGCTCAGGGCAAGCTCCTTGTACTCCTTGCAGCCCCGGAGCATTTGGCTTCGAAGAGAACTTGGGAGCAAGTCGATAACGAGGCTCGCGCCTGAAGCAGCGCTCGCGCTCCTCGCGATGTCTCTGACGGAGTCTGAGAGATCGTCAGGAGCGCGAGCGCTGCTTCAGGGGCGATCGCCGCACGCAGCAGGATGTGCAACTGAACACAAATGTAGGGAATCAACACCTCGGCCTGCTTCGCTTCTTGTTCAAAACCGCATTGTTCTCCCAGGCCGTTTGAAAGCTATTTGCAGCTTGGTCGGTCAACGCTGCAGCTTCGTCCAACGTTTCTCGCCGGGCACTCTGCCAGGCCTGTTGAACCTGTTGGACGCTCTCCGCAGCCTGTTCGGTCAACGCTGCAGCTTCGTCCTGCATTTAACGTACACTGCTCCGCCACAACACTGCACATTCTCCGCCTCCCACATCAAGTTGAATCTCGAAGCTATCTCCAAGAGACCCAGATCCTCCGGCTTGAGAATGAAATGGGGTCGCTCTTGGCCTCGGAAAGGATGCAGCTTGCAGAGCCAAGGTCTCGAAGCTGAATCGAACCGCTTGAGAACCGTCACGGCCTTGCAATCGACCCACGCACCAGCCTGTCCGATCTCCAGCCTAGGATTGGTGCTTGTGAGTTAACATGTAATTGCTGTGCATCTAAGTGCCGCTATTGCAAATCGAATCTTCGAACACACACACACATATATATATATGTATATATGAGATTAAACTGATTATTTACATTGTTATATGACCTCAAGTTCAAGTTACACTGTTATACTATATACTACAGTATGCTATGCTATGCCATACTACAAACTACACTGCACTAGACTAGAAACTATATCATGCTACACCATACTACAAACTATGCTACAGTACGGCATAAACTAAACTAGTCTTTGCCATACTCGCTGCGCTACCATACGGTACTATGCCCTACACTAATATCTCTGTAAGACTCTTTAAATATTGTAATATTATTGCAACCAAACTTTCAGCCGTTGCAGCACTCCGGGCAAGAACCGCGCAGTCGGAATCCCGGTCTTCGACATGGCGCATGCCAAGGTGGACAGCCCTCGAGCTGACTGCCGTGTCGCCAGGGCCGCATAGCGCTCATAAGTATATACCTCAGGCTCCTCCTCCATCCCCTTCGTACCACCACGAGGACTTTGAGCCAGAAGCTCTCAGCAAAAGCTGAAGGAATGCCAACACCCATGGTTTAAACCCCAAAGCCCCAAACCCTAAACCTGACACCCTGTAAAGCCCTAGACCCTAGACCATACACCAAAAATATTATGTACAGCCTAATGTACAAGCGCCTTGTGAGCAAACGTATAAGGCACACACAAATCTTAAGACCCTAGAACCTAAACCCAAAGCCCCAAACCCTAAACCCTAAACCCTAACCCTGACACCCTGGCACACAAATCTTAAGACCCTAGAACCTAAACCCAAAGCCCTATGCCGCCGCGTGCCGCCTGGCGCTCAATCGAGGCCGGCTCCCGGAGCCACGAACCAGAGCCTCAAGAGATCGTTGCCGGCTGTGTGTCTCTTTTTGGGGTTTAGGATTTAGAGTTTAGGGCTTAAGGGTTTAAGGGTTTAGGGTTTAAGGGTTTAGGGGCTTAGGGCTTAAGGGTTTAAGGGTTTATTGTTTAAGGTTTTGGAGTTCATTTTGATAAATTTACTTGTATGCTATCTTGTTTTTGTGATACGGCTATTCTGCTTGATCGTACAAGCAATGTTGTGTCAACGTCCTCGTCAAACGGGTCCTTCGGCTCGAAAATTGGGGAGGACGCAGAAAATAAAGGATCGAGCTAGCTAGAGTAGGATGCTTGTTAAACCGCCACTGGGCAGCCCAAACTTTAAGAAACCTCGTATAAAACTGATAACTGTCATCCTTACAACACCTTCGTCTGGTCTGAAATACCCCGCTCTCCCCTGCCGTTCAAGGAGGCACAGCGGCGGTAAGCACATGGTCGCACTGCGAAAACGGATTGCTACACACCTTCTCGTAAGTGTGCCTCCCAAATGTCGTATGTCTATGATGGCACAAGAGCCATGCTGGGGATCTACGAGTGGGAATAGGACTTCATACTCATAGATATCTCCGTCAGTTGGGAGATGCGCTTTGCCCCACACAAGCCCCGCCACAACCAATCAACTGCTGATTCATCTGGTAGCTTATCAAGTTATCAAGTTCTATGGCCCAGTAGATTGTCAAAAGCCAAGGTTCTCATTATCTCATCCTCGTTTCATGTGCTCTTGAGGGGGGGTGCCTGAAGGCCAAACTCGAGCAACTTACTTGCTTAGAACAGAAGGAGGGAGTTGGGTCCATTGTTGCTTGTCTTTATGCGGGAGGGCCTTGGTTGTGAAAGTGGGCATGGGTTTAGGGTTTAGGGTTTAGGGTTTAGGGTTTAGGGTTTAGGGTTTATAGGGTTTAGGGTTTAGGGGGGTTCAGCGTTTAGGACTTTTCTGGCGCAGGGCCCGGGCCCGGAGCCCTATACCGTAAGAGGCGCTTCCCTAAACCTTGTGCCAAATGCTACCTACAGTGAAGCCCAGAAAGAAAGAACATGGATTAAGGATGATTAGTGCTAGGATCCCCCTATGCTTCACGTTAAGGGCACCAGCACAACGATGTTCCAACTTTCTGGCTTCTACTTTACTTGTCCAGCACCTAAGGAACTGAAGGTTCAACTTTGGGATCATATATTTGGCGTTGTATAGGGATTCCAGTACCCCAGAAAGATGAAATGTTACCTGCTCTACTACTAAGCTTACATCATGGATCTTTCTTGGGGCCGGCACGTCAACGCATAGCGCTGCCGGAAGCTAGGCAGGACCTGGAATTTAGTTTCGGGTTTAGGGTGCAGCTGGGGTCATGGCTGAGGGTTTCAAGCTGAGGACATGTTGTTGACAGCTCTGGAACCTCTTGTGGTCAGTGAAACGATTGCGATACTGTTTGTGCTACTAGCTGGTATCTACAACTTTCATTCCCGAACCCCGCCGAAAAGATGATGCACTAGTACACATTGTAGTACCGATACATGTATTAGCAGCAGCAGCAGCAGCAGCAGCAGCAGCAGCGGCAGCAGCAGCAGCCTCAGCCTCAGCAGTACTAGTCATAGTATTGAGTCGTGGCAGTATGTTGATGACACTGACGGTGGCAATGATCATGATGATGATGATGATGATGGTGACGATGGTGCTGCTTCTGCATCATTGCAATACTGTTAGCTTTACCGAAGCCTCTTGGTCTGGACGCAGCGCACGCATCTCTGCCCAGGTGAATTATGTTGGCCTTATTGAGTCGGCTAGGGACACAGCAAGTACCAGGGTTAATATCAACAACCTGCTGCAAAACACATTTAGGCCGCACTACAGACCCCTAAAGCCTCTCCTTACTCAGATGTGAATTCGCCACGCACCGGACGGGCAACAACAACAACGACGTCTCTCCTGAACCCTGAAGCCTTTCCTTGGCCCTGACTCCTCTGTGTGGCGCTGAAAACCGAGATTCTCCCTTTCTTTCCGGAGCTCAGAAATTATTAGCATCCCTCTTATAATCTTCATTGGGTTTAGGGTTTAAGGCGAATGTTAGGACCCCTTTGGGAAGAGCGGTGGTTGTGTTACTCTAGTATCTAGATTATCCTGAAACCTTTTCTCTCCAGCTGCCTCGTGCAGGACGCGCCGCGCAGGAAACAGAACGGCAAGGCCACCCCGAGGAGCAACATCCTCCGGGGGGAAATAAGGTTTGGGGTTGGGGATTGGCATTTGGGTGCTTCTGAAAATGATCCGAGAACGAGGATCCTACGGCTTCAGCTTATAGGGTTCTATATGTTATATGAGGGTCCCTTATGTTCTGAAACTCCCACTCGGTTATTTCGCTGAACTTTAGCTCTAGAGCCGGGAACGTTGGGATTGCGCCTTTAAGAGAATCATGGCTTCTCAATTCACAGCGGACTCAGTCTATGCTTTGGGGCTCTTCGTTCCAGGGGTCTCGTGTTTGCTTGAAGCTGCCATATCTTAGGTCTTAGGTATGGATGACAGTCTTACGACGAAACTGCAGTGTGAGGGCAGTTCGGCCTGAGCTATAGAAATATCTGAAGGATTCAAGGGGTGCCACTTGGGTGGTTCTTCTAACTAGGGTCCCTTTTAGGGTCCTCTTTTTCACAAGGGTGCCGTACTATTTTGGGGGCCGAAAAGGACCCTAAATCAGAGAACTACCCACTTAACAACTAAGGCAAAGCTGCAAGTGAAACCTGCGCCGAGGTCCAGTGTTTAGGGCTTGGGGCTTAGCGGCAGTAAGCACCATGTATCAAATTATCGAAATCATTACAAAACATTAAGGGGCAGGTGGCAGTTCTCTCCGAGTTCCCATGCTTTCTTCAAATGGTTGCTTTTCAGTATAGGGTAGTATAGAACCCATCACATACACCAGCAACACACCGCTGTCACCGCAAACTACAAGCCCAATGTTGTCCTTCTGTTCTCACTGCCCCTTGCCCCTAAACCACCGGACCTCCTAAACCCGAGCAAAAACACTCCTGACCACACGCCAAATCACGAATCAATCCCCATGCAAACCTGGCGTTGCCGACACTCTGCATTCTAGCCGAGCCCCTTGAGCAAACCCCAACCCTGAACCCGAAGTGTTGAGAACAACAGTAACAGCAGAACGGCTGAGAGCAGAACCTGCACTTCGAGGGCGGTGGCCTGAGCGACTTCGGTGGAGGGTCTAAGGTTTCAGGCTTTAGGGCTTAAGAGTAGCGGTCTAGGGTTTAATGCTTAGCGCTTAAGGGGTCTAGGGTAAGGGTCTGGGGTTTAAGGATCTAGAGCCTAGGGTTTAGGTCAAGCATGTTTACTGCAGGGCTGAACGCTGTGCCAAGCAAGGCTTTTACAGGGCTCCATGAGCCTACTCTGAAGGCTTTCGGAAGGGCGACTAGAAGGGCTTCATGCAGGTTGGTTTTGGGGGTGTATTCAGGATTATCATGCTGGTCTAGTGTCTTGAGGCCTCGAAGTATGTCCAAGTTGAGTTGGGACTTGAAAGTTGTATGCTGCGAGCCTCCAAGAGAAGCCGTACGATGTGCTTAAAGGCCCTGTGTGGTTTAATGGAGCATAACACAAAATGCTATTCTGCTTCCTTCGACCCACATCAAGACTTGGGGTAGCAAGCGTCTCCACGCAGGTTTGGGACTCGATGTAGTGACCCAGGTGTCTCCAGCCGGCTTCGTTTAAGTGCTTTGGAGTCTGATGGTTTGCTTCATAGCCTTTCGACCATCAACAAACAAAGTCGAGGATTACTCTACAATAATCGTCTTACTGCCGTTGATGGGCAAGTTCCCGAATTGCTTTAAGGTTCGTGCAAATGCGGAATGCATCAGCACTACGCCAAGCACTAGTAGCTTCAACCTCGTAAGGTGCACCCCGTCCAGACACCGGACTCTTCAACATGTCAACCTGCCGGGCCAAGTACCATCCCTTCACCGAGTCCGGACACCTCGATATCCATCAGCCTACCGAGGAAAGTGTATGCTGAAGACCACACCGTAAATTTGCGAGGCCCAGGTCAAGATGAACCTGGTTCAATATCCCCAAAATCACTGGCTCTCAAAAAGCATTTCATAGATGCGCTACAGGAGTCTTGCAGTAATCCGGAATCCAGACAGATTGCGCGGCTAGGTCCGCTGACCCCGCTGAGATCATCGGTCTTTGCTCCCAGATGACACCGCAGATGCCCGCCATCCTGGGGGTTTAGGGTTTAGGGTTTAGGGTTCATTATATAATTTATTCACCTACGAATGAAGTTATCAGTAGGGTATCAGAATTTAATATCCACATTGGTGATTCGGGGCAAAATTTCTGGCGTTCTAGGGTCAAAACTTTTTGGATCTTAAGTGCTGAAGGTTTAAGGCTTGCGGGATTTGGTGTATATATTTCGAGCAAACGAGACTGTTGCTCTTTTCTTAAGTAGTAATAACAGGACCCAGAAACCATACAACACACACGTTACAGAAAGTCTTGGCCCGGAGTCCAGATAGATAGACTGAATGTATGGAGACCCTCCACATTGATGATTAGTCGTCTGGTCTGTGCTGGGTCCTCTTGCTGTCGTTGCTGTTGCGGTTTCGTTTGTGTGGGCTTGCTATGTGTCTCAAGCGGCAGCAAATGGCAAAAATGCAGCGGCTGATTTCTTGCCCCGAGCCGAGACACAAAACAACTGATGCAAATACAGTGTATATAGTGTATGCATACAGAGTAGTAGTACTGAAACTGAAACTTACACATATGTATGTATGTATGTATATATACACACCGAAAAATATACATGCATGCACGCATGCATACATACCTAAATACATGCATGTATACCTATCTGTCTATCCATCGGTCTATCTCTCTATCTGCCTATCTACCAGTCTAAATACACATCTATCTATCTAACAGTAGACCTGAAGGCAGGCAGATAGATAGAGCTACAATTGCATAGAGAGATGGATAGATCGGCAAATAGATAGATAGACAGACACCAACATTAGTCATCCATCCCTACAGCCCCTAGCTACAGAACAGAACAAATCAACACACATGCACCCTCTAAAATCATAGGACAAAACCCTAAACCCTAACCCTAAACTGATTGGAATGCTTAGAAAGCACGTGCAGAAACCCTTGGCGCACTTATGTGAGCCCCTGATGAAGATTAGGGTTTAGGGTTACGAACAACTGTCACGGGAGTTTCTGAAATCAAAGGGCCGCAACACAGAGCTTAAACATCGCCCACCTCCCAACGAAGAGGACACTGCAAAGCCTCTGTGAAACCTGTCTAAAACTTCATAACAAACCCAGTTCAATTCAAAAAAACCGTCGGGGCCACGATAACACATCCTTCGGAAATCCTTAAGAAGACCACGTAAGGCCATGAACAATTTCTCTGAAAGCCTCTGGAGAGGTGAAGCCGGATGGGTTGACCTTCGGATGCCCCAAGTACCAACAAAAGGCTTTGGAAGGGCTCTGTAAGGGATTAGGGCTTATCACTTTTGATTTCGAGGGAATTCTACAGTACCAGTGTTTTTCAGGATACTATTCGGATTCTATGAGGGTATTTACATGGATACCCGACTCTATTGTAGGGTTGAAGATATGCGGGCTTTGCCAGGACAATCTTTGATTCCATTGTTCAATTTACGGTTTCGTCCCGTTTGGCGCTTCGGGGATTTAGAGGTTTTGCGGTTCAGCTTTAGGGGTCTGAGTTCATGGTTTTCCATGTTTTTTTGCAATATATTATGTTAGATTGTACTTTTTGGTAGGACTCGGAGCACGACGGGCGATCGAAAAGAAGGGGCTCTGCAGCATCCATGGAACTGGGCTATAGCAGAGACTCCAACATCCCATCATCAAGAACTTAAAGCATACCTGGGATCCCAGCATATATAATTTGAGGTGTGCTGCTTGATGAAAGGACTTTGGGGTCAACTCCAAAGCATCCGAAACCCCAAGTCTCGAATGAAAGCCCAAAGCCCCACAATCTCCCCCCCCTATGAGGCCCGAAAGCCCTCCGACACCTTCAAGCCCGAAACGCCTAAACTCTGTAACTATCAAGGGTGCTTCGGGGGCGCTGGTTGTGGTGGGGATTCCAGTTTGCGTGCGAGCAACATAGATCACTGCCGTCAATGCGCGGAAGTTCACCTCGCATGTTGGCTTCAGCTTAGCCGAAAGCTTTAGGATAACAGTATCCACGCATGTGGGGAGGGTGCAAAGATTAGATGGTCGAGGTCCGTGCGCTCCAGCAACCCTAAATCCTGCAGCCGAAGCTTGAACTCCAAAAACCTCCAAACCCGAAAAGGCCCAAGCAAAGGTGGATGGTGCAGGATGCAGAAACGCTTACTCTGACTGAGCTACCAAGAAGCTTGAAGTAATATGTTGCTATGTTACTGTGCCTTGGGCTGTCTCCAACTTCATAAATTCCGCTTTAACCGCAGTACCAATTATGGCCATTTACCACATTGGGGGTAGACATGGCTCGGACTGCAGGCCCGCGCAGAATCCCCTGACTTGCACTTCAGCAGAAGCCCTTTGTCCGAAAACTTAAACAACGACAACAAAAAAAGAAAGACACTCCAACGGATGATAATCAGAACCCAAAAACTTACCACCATGTTCCTGCGTGTTCCTTATCATAGTTACAGATGCCCCTTGTCTAATGAGCTTAATCATTCAACTATTCAGCCACCTATATTGCAGGCCCTGAACCTTGGATGCCTGGGGTTCTCCCATTTCTTCCAGCTACAAGAGCTAAGGCCGGGCTTTTGGCCATTATAACTGTCGCCGCGCAAGGATGACACAGGTATAGGATTCCACTACCACTAAAGGAGGCTTTTACACAGCCTCTGGAATCCTCACAACGCTCTGGCTGAATGCCAGAAAACCCTTATACTTGACCAAGCAACACCATGCAGTACAGAATTTTCTGTGGATAACATAATGAAGCTTTTCTGAGCTGCCTTGGCCCGAGGTGCGGACCCACTGGCGAAGTCTTTGGCCAGTGCGCTCATTGTCGCGATGCGGAGCGTAGCTTCCGCCTTTGTCGTAGACCTCGATGTGAGTTTTTGTCCCAGTCGGACCCAACCCTACGTAATCGGGTCCTGCATGTAAGAACCCCTTGCAGGAACCCCTAAAATCATCCTGAATGATAGGGTCCTCTCGAAAAGCAACCCTTGATTTTCTGGAAACCCCAAGGTGTACCAAGAGCCTCCAAAACTACTGCTTGCGGCTACCTCAAACGGAAAAGCATAGCCTCTTAAGGTTTCTGATTAATTATTATGATGATTGTGTTTTAAGTCTTTACAGAAGGGGCTCGGTTGCTTTTATATTTTGGGGCGGGGTTAAGGTAAATTGTTAACTATGAAGCCTTTCTAAAAACCTATAGAAGCTTCGGGACCCATGAAGCCCTCGAAAATCTGTTTCCCATGTTCTCGCTGGGTAGACCTCGTCGGCTTTGTCTTCTGTCAACCTTCTTCATCTGCGGGTTTAGGCCTTCATATTTCTGGCTTGACCTTAGAGGTTGGACGTTTAGGGCTTGAGTTTCGGGCTTGCGGATGCATGTGAGCTCGACTGAGGGTCTGGCTGCTGCCATGCCGAACTTTGGGCGCAGCAGCTGGCCTGGGATGCATGGCTTAGGATTCATTTTTTCGGGATTCTGCGGCAAACTAAAGCCTCTTTCGGGTTTAGAGTTTACTTTGGGGCACCAGGGTTTGGCTCCTGGTCTGTATTGGGTTTCGGTCTCTGGCCTGGGAGGAATCCGGTTCGAAAGCACGCGGGACCGCACAAATGCACGACTGCCAAATCCAAGACTACTTGCCCCTCCCACACCGCTTCGGCCAAAGTCCAAGAGTACGAGCCCCACCGTTCCGATATCAAACCGTTCTGGGTTTACGAGGTGACATCCCAGGACCCACAATGCAAGCTGAAACAGGATCTGCAAAGTCAAAAGTTCGTTCCAACCAGGGTGCCTCCCTCGCTCCATCGTAGTGTGGCAACTGCCGCCTCCCGCAAAATCCCGCAGATGTCTAGGCAGACTCCAAAAAGTCGAACAGATTCTCGGGTGTGAGCATGGAAGTACCAATTGAAGTTGAAACTGACCAGATTCAGGCTCACAGTTTGAAGTTGTTTTATCAAAGTATCAGATGCCAGGCGGTGCCAGTTCTTTTGGTTTCGGGTTTTGGATGGCTTGACGCCGTCGGGGCTCAAGCGTCCTCTGTGGAGTGCCTGAAGAGCTGGGATGCTGTATGCTGTATGTGTGGGTTGTCAGCTTAAGATTTGGTTCGAGACTCTTCGGCAGTTTGGGCTCATGCGGTATGTGCGGCACCGGTTTTCGTTCGTGGGTTCCGAATGTACAACTTCCGAATGAAAAGTCGAGGCTCCACGCGAGAGACTCAGCCGTGGGGCGCCAATGTACACATGCACAGTTTTGATGTCAAGAATGAGTAGGGCATGTCCTCTGCAGCAAAATGAGCCTCGTTATTCTCCAGCATTGCAGCAGCTCACACAATCACAAAAGATTAGAAACGGATGCTCGTGTCGGTTTCTCTCCAGTCTTCTGCAACGGCTTTGCGCATTAAGCGGAATCCCTAAACCCTAAACCCTAAACCTTAAGTTTAGGGTTTAGGGTTTAGGGTTTAGGGTTAAGCTTGAGACTCAGATCTGGGGCGGTGTAAACGACAACCACGTAGAAGCGCTATCCCTCAAGCCAGGAAGACTGCTCACCTTGAAACCTCCATGCGCCCAAACCCATAAATCCCTGAAGCAGAACCCTCAACTCTGAGGCAATAAACACTTACAGAGTGACTATATACGGGTAGTTCTCTAAAATAGGGTTCCTTTTTTTGTAGGTCCCCAATATAGTACGGCACCCTTGTAAAAAGGACTCTAAACGGGACCCTGATTGAGAGAACTACCCATACGGCAGCTTCAGAAACCACGGGACTCTAATGTAGACCCTAAACAACGGGGTCCTATTTGCAAGGACAGACAGGTGAACCCCAAGGAATATTGCTTTAAGAAGCCCCACTATTGATGCTTCCAGAATGGGCTGTATTTCTGATGCCCTGCAAAAGCCTGAACCCCCAAGTCCTCTAGTCATAACCCGACAACTCAAAATCCTCAATGCCCTGAACTCAAAATCCCAACGCACCCCAACCCGTAAACCCTATAGTCCTGCAGCATTCGACAACGGCGCATTGAAACTCTCAAGAAGCCTGTAATCTAGGAGCCTCAACAAACAAACCAGAATTTGTTGTCTTTAGTCATCTATGTCAAGGAGTCCTAAGGTATAGAACTGGCAATCATCTACGCTTCTACAAGTCTGTAGGAGCCTGAAATACTTACCAGTACCACGGCTTTTCCATAGGGTTCCTAACCATAGTAATCTTCTTGGACCTCAAAGGAATTCGAACTCTAACTATCAAGGAACTCCTAAGCCTAAACCCAAAACCCCTGAGCCTTTAAACCCTGGTTACACCCCTGTATTCGCCCGAAGCCACCGAAGTCTGAGCCTCCATTCGCCGAAAAAGCTGAAGACAGTTTGGAGGCTTCTCGTCGTCCAGCTGAAGCGCCCAGGGCGTCACGTTTTGAGTTCCAGGGTTAAACGTAAAGCTAACCAAAACAAATTTGGTCGGATTGCTTTTTCTGATGTTTCTGGTATGGATCTTTTTCGGGTTTGCTTTTCTGATTTCGTTGTACAGCTCCTTCAACAGGTAGGGTTTAGTCTAGGCTTGAAGGACTTTCACAAGTCCGTGGGAAAAAACACCCTAAAAACTGATGGCTCACGTTGTCCAAGGCTTCTAAGGGGCCCTTAGGGGGGTAGGGGGGAGGGGGTAGAGGACTATACGAATACTTCCTTAAGTAGGCCTTATTAGGTCCTTATTGCTGGTATTAAGGCTCCCCACCGGTCTTTTGCAAAGGGTCCAGGGTGTGGGCTTGAGATTGTTGGGGTTCAGTGGCTTTATAGGCTAGATTCAGTGCGTCAGGAAGGGCGCAGGGGCATTGGGCAAGACTGATGGTCTGAAATTTTGCGGGTGCTGTTTTGTTTCGGGTGCAGCCGGCACTGCCGCGTGCCTCTGTATGGAAGGCTTTTTAGTGTGGGTGCTTACAGCAACATAAAGCGCGCCCGCGCATGCCGCCAAAAGGCCCCCACAACAAAAAACAAACACGGGGTAAAGGCTGTGGCGTTTTTTTCTTTGCTGCTCTGGGTGCGTACGGAGTGGACTCACTCACTTACCGCCCGTAGCCCTGGAGCACCCAGAGCAAAAAGCACCCATAACAAAAACAAGCATGGGTTCCGATGGTCTTGGGTTTAAGGATAGGGGATACGATAACGGTTTTCACAACAAAATGTATCAGTATAAGGGCTAGTGTTACAGCGACGACCTGCGACCATTTAACTCAATCACACCTGATGCAAGTCCTCGCAGGGACAGTGTGAGGCTTCAGGGATGTATAGACGGGCTCCTGTGAGTATACAAGCATATATGGGTAGTTGTCAAAATTATGGTCCCTTTTGGGGTACCCTAAATAGTAGGTGCCGTATTATAATAAGGACCCGAAAAGGGACCATAATTTTGGCAACCACCCATATGCATATATAGGGCCACCGAGGAATGTGGCCACCAAACTTGCGAGCTCCCGTATTCATCGCAGTCCGTACGTCTAAGAATGTCAAGCAGAATTCCGTCCTACAGATGTCAGATGTGCGTCGCAACACTGTCCATCAGGTTTCGTGCTTCGACTTTGGGATGTTAAAAGTATTTGACACGGGGTTTAGGGTTCGGGGATGACTGTTGCACTTCAGTGTTGCTGGGACTAGCTGTCTCCGTTTGGTAGCTTTGCACCCAGAGTGTGCTCGTCCACACCGGTACTAGACATGCCGAATTAGAACATCTCAATGCAAGGTGAAGCGGCCAAAGACTCTAAACTGAGTGCCCCCCATGAAGTACATGCACCATGTAACTTGAACTCGTGAAGCTAAGCCATTGCAGGATGCTGGCGGGTGGCAGCACTCTTTCTAACTTGTCACAGTCATATCTCTGACACGCAAACGTAATGCATTCGGAGTTTTGGACAGTCCCAGGAGATGCCGTTGAAGCTGTGGCATGCCATTGAAGACTACAAGACAATGCAGACTGACAGCATCACAAAAGTAAGCCGGCTCCTACATCGCAGTACATATCGGACATATCGCATAGTGTAAACCGACAGCGCCACCAACAAAATATTCGGGCTCCTAAATCACACCAAATCTCGAGTTTGCCTTCCACCCCCTTGCCTCCAGAAATGCGACACGGTCACTGCGAGCCTGGCGATTCCACGGAATCGGAGATTACAAGGATATAGAATGTAGAAGCCAGATGGTCAGAATATGGTCTTGGGGTAAATTGGACACGAATGTTGGAGCGCGACTACTTCTGCAGGCTCCTACTACTTAAGGGGTTTATTGGGATCTACCGTCAATCTATGTTACAGGAAACTACAGGTGGGGGGTTTAGGGCGATAGTGCTTCTATAAGGCTTCTATAAGGTATATAGACCTTCTCTAAGGCTCCTATAACGGTAACTACCTATCTGAAAATGTCCTAGACTATGAGCTTGAGGTGTTGGAGACATGGTCGGTGTAAACGGTGCAGTCTGTACTAGCGAACTAGTGTACCTCTCGAATTCTTCTGCAAGCCTCAAATCGTGTCCCGTGAGACTGTACGTCGCGAGCACGAGAAACTTCCAAAACAGTGAAGCCAGGCAGTCCAGCGACGAGTTTTCCTAGTTTCCGTAGGCAGGCTAGCTATAGCAACCCACTCGCCACTTCTCCTGATCATGTAAGTAACCGGAACCAGTCTGCCTTGCCAAGGATACAAACAACAATGCTATGCGTTATACAAGCCCTCGAAGAAGCATGCAATGGAATTTCTTACAAGTCCCATACAGAGTCCTAAAAATTTTGATTCAATCAGGTTGTACAGCCATAGTCATAATCGAAGGACTACAAGGGGACACTGGTGCAAATTAAGACTCTAACCCCTAAACCCTGAACCCGAAAACCCTAGGCCCCAAATGCCAAACCCTAAACCCTGAACCCTAAACACTTACACCTTGGCAGACCTAATAATCTAAGCCACCACCAAAGGAGGCCGGTCGTTTGCCTTCTGCGCTCCGGTCGTGTCTGCATTCGCAGCCTTCAGCACTCCCCTCCTGCCCGGCTTTTGGGGGCTGCATAGGGGTTGCCCCTATAGCTCTAGGGACTCACATATTAAGGCTTTCGGGGTCCAAAGAAGACCATACTACACCAGGCTTTTGGGCAACTTCTAAACCTCAAGAACTTTAACAAAGTTCTTGCAGGGGGATATGGTTCTAGAAAGAATTATCTGGCTGTTCCGGGGTTCGGTTGTGGGGGTTGCGGAGTATGGGAATTAGGATTTCGATTTGGGCAATGGGCTTAAACATGTAAAATTCGACTCAAACTCGAGGAAGACATGTGCTGTTCGAGAATAGGGTTTGGGCTTTAGAGGGTTTGGGATGGTTTGGGTTTATGGTTTTGGGCGGCTTTAGCGCTAGAAGCCTCAGTCAAGTTGAAAGGGTTTTAGGGTTTAAAGTTTTGGGGTTTAGGGTTTAGGGGTTGAGGGGTTTAGGGCTAAGGGTTTAGGGTTTAGGGTTTAGACTTCCACATTCCCTTATAAGATCACCTACCAACCAGCCCGGTCGTACTTTCAGGGTCCGTCCGTCCTGGCACCCCCATGATGGATGACATAGGGACCATAATCGCTAGAATAAGGTTTGGGGATCCTGTACTATAGCTATATGAGAAAGCCTCAGCAAGACGTATTAAAAGTAATTGTGCTAGCTTCCAAGAAGACTCCCAAGTTCCAAACCGGACTCCTAAGTCCGAGGCCCAGAACCACGAACTGGAAACAGTAAACCCTGAACTCGAAAACCTGAGATCGCTACACCAAAACCGTACCCTGAACTGCCCTCAGTTCTGACATTCTCAAACTTGATACTTGCTGCGCAACCCCTATACTAAACCCCGAACCCGAAGCAAAACCTCAAAACCTACCCGTAACGGAAAAGACTTACCTTTGCGGGGTTCCCTATTATGGTTTTTATACATAGTTCCTGAATCAGCGTCGGTCTTTTGGGCCACAGGTAAAGCCTAAAGAAGCCTAAACTCACAGCATCCTTCTACCGACCCCGCACTGAGGCCCAGCACTCCCGGAGATCATCCATCTCCGCTGCAGCGTCTTGAACCTTCTTTGATACAGGGGCCTTGTAATTAGACTTCCCACCCGGACAGAGTTCTATAACGACAGAAAATTTATGCCGATACTAGCATAAAACCCTCATAAGAGTAAGCTTGAAGTGGGTAGAGTCTGCAAAGCTCCAAAGGGCTGGTACAAGGCTTCCACAGTCCAGGATTCAAGGTTTTGTTTGCAAATCTCCGTACAGCTCCAGAATCCCTCAACAGGCTCCGTCCCAAATTCAAGAAACGCCGTATGCAAGCGTTGTAAAATCCGTACACACCCTCCAAACACCCCTTCTGATTACTGTATGCCAGTGCTTGTAGAACATAGAAGACCAATAGCTCCCTAAACCCTAAACCCTAAAACTAGAAGACCCAAAGCTGAGACACGGCACAGGCCTCCTTCTCGGTGGCGAAGCCTTGCCATAACCAAGGCCTTTCCATGGGATGACAGTCGCTCTTTTCAGGTTCGGGGATTAGGGGTTAGGGTTTAGGAGTTTGGGGTTTAGGGGTTTAGGGTTCCCTGAACTCGACTCGCAACCGCGGACATGGTTGCTACACTGCAGACACAGGAGCTCGGAGCACATGGTCTCTAGTCAATATACAACTATATATGGTTTGCTATAAACCCAAACTACCCTAATGCCCTACAATAGGTCGAGGAATGTCGAGGAGGTTTAGTCCAAAGGATCTCTCAGTAAACCTGCTCCCTAGCCCGGAAAGCAACTGCACTTTGAGGCCCTTATGTCAGTGATCCTGTGTAACTAGTAGTGTTCTTTAGGGTCTCCTATTCAAGGATTCCATACATTTCTGATTCAAGGATCCTACTTGTGATCTTGGCAAAATTTGCAAGCGGGTGTTGGGTCTCCGCCTGTGCTCACTGAGAGCGTCGGCAGCGGCGCTCGCGTCGAAGCCGGTTGGGCCTCGATTTGTGAGAAGAGAGTTCCTGTTAAAGCTTTTATGAGCTACTATCAAAGCTGTACGAGGGCTCTTTTAAAAAGTCTGATCAGGAGCTTCCCTTTCAGGGTTCTATAAGGGCTACAAAGCTGTATACGGAATACTATAGTATTGTATAATACAAGTCCTGAAAAAGGCTTTACAGTTCAGGGTTTCCAAACTAGGGTAACCGGCAAAACTCATTCAAGGGCCTTCATAAATTAAAGGGTTTGAGCATTTTATACCAACGATACAAGAGGAACCCTAAGGAATACGTTTGGTAATTGTTCAATCTGATATATATATATATATATATGTGTGTAAAAGGTGCGTACACATATATATATATATATAGCTGATTATGGAGCTTTAACGGTACCTCTCTAGATCCCTTAATCCCTAAACTAGTACAGGAGGAATCCTCAGGCACAGTAGCTGTAATTATTCAAGCCTGTAATTTGCAACCATAGTTACCACTAGAATGTATGAGTGTGTTTCGCACTTCTTGCCCCGAGGAACCCTCTATTACCTCTAAAAACAAACGCCTACAAAAACCATAACTACTGATACACCTTATAGAGTTACCGTAGATATTCCAACACCTGTTTTCTGCAATTATATTCTGAACCCTAAACCCTCAACGCAAGTAACTATTTCTTTGTCACAGTGTAGCTCAGGCTTTATGCGATTCCGGGGCACGAGCAAGTTGTCCCTGCTCGGGGGGGCGTGGCGTCGAAGAGCTCGCGAATCTTAGCATCGCGTGCAGCTGTCTGCATTGTAATTACATGTGTGTGTGTGCGCGCCTATAAATATACACACAGATTAAATTTACAAGATCAGACTAATAAAAAGTATGTTATGCAGATGTATATTGTCAAGGTTCCGGTGTGTGTGTGTGTGTGTGTTGTGATTTCGCTATGGCTACCACCAAATTTCCGCAATACCCCCATGACTCCAAAAGCTGCAAATCCAGAACAATACCATTCAAACTGTTTACGAGCCGAAAATCAATCCCTAAGTCAGCCTGGTAATGCAAAGCCCGGAGCCTTCGTAGACGCTCCGTCTAATCCTACTTTAGCCTAAATGCCAATCGTTTGGGGGGCATATACCACCATGTTCCAGGGCGCCAGGCGGTACGCAACCCAAACAAAAATAATTACAAAACCGTAGAGACCTAAAAACCCCAGCATCGGGACCCTGACCCACTCGTCGACCTCGAGGAGCATGCTGCCGTCCTTTCGGGCCTTCCCGACTGGCGGGCCTGAATTTCTTGTCGGGATCAGGGCTTGCGATGCGCTCATGATCCTGGTTTAACGGAGGCTGGAAAAGAACTAGGATGATTTACCTTGGATACTTCTGCTGCCGAGGTTGGTGCTAACCTCGTTAATACCCAACACCATAGACAAGCTGGCGACCAATGTTTTAGTGTCGTCGCAATTAGCATGATGGCCACAGCAGGCAACAGCAATGGTGGCAAGAAACATCACTGCTGTCAGTCTATCCATGTTCGTTTCCTGTGCTCAGCTCTCTCAGTCTCCCTCTCTCACTCCTTCCCCTTCCCTTCCCTCCCCTTCCCTCTCTCCCTCTCTCCCTCTCTGCCTCTCTCCCTCTCTCGCTCTCTCCCTCTCTCCCTCTCCCTCCCTCTCTCTCTCTCTCTCTCTCTCTCTCTCTCTCTTCTAATCAATTTTTGTTCTCTCTGCTTAATCTCTTGCTCTCTTGATCTCGCTCTCGCGCTTTCGAGACGGGCGCACTTCAGCCTGATCTCCATCTGTTCCCCGCTAGCATCTCGTGGTGGCTTGCCCTGAGAACCCTTTATAGTTAAACAGACCCCTGAAAAAGAACCCTTACCGTAAGGGTCCACATATACTATATACTATTATGGAATTAGGTCCCCAAAACCATAATAAGAATGGTCTTTCGGGACCCAATTCCATAATGGTAGTATGTACGGAGCCTCTAGGTGATTTTAGAACCCCAACAGTGGAACCCTTATGTAGAATACTGGGGTGTTCTCCCAAGTAGGGGCATGAATGACCATCAACCCACGTGAGATGTCCTAAGCAGGAGACGCAGGCCGCGTCTCAGCTGCATGATGGAGGGTTTCGGGTTTGCGGTTTGCCCAGCGCTCCAAGCAAACATAATGCGAGCCTATATTGGCCTGTTGCGGTCTAAAGTCTACAAATAGTAATTAACTACATACATAATTTGAGCTATTTGGAGCCTCATGGGTTTGTGGTTTACGAAGGCTGAGGTTTGGACTTCCGCGGGTTTCACACCTTTGGCATGTCTTCGGCATCCGGTAGCGGTAGTATCCCTAAGGGTCCAAGCACCTAAGAATCATATACTCTTTTCAAATATTAACCTAGAGAACTACAATCCGCAACCGAAGTACCTTCTTGTCGGGTCCCTTGGACCCTTAGGGTATGCCCTAGATGCTGTTCCGGATGGCTGGCTCGTTTTTGAAGGCACTCCAAGAGCTGCTCTTTCAGGCACCAGACTGACTCCCAAAAGGTTCTAAGTGCCCATCTCTCAACCCTAAACCCTAAACCCTAAACCCTAAACCCTATATGGTAGCATGCAGGGTTCAGGGTTTAGGGCAGTTTAGGGGTTTCTACATCAAAGATCGCTGTTATGATTTGGGAAAGTAATTCCCCAATAGCGGTACCTAGGGGTTTCGGGTTTAGGGTTTAGGGTTTAGGGTACCTAGGACCCTCTGACACTGACTTTTAGTTTAGAGCCCAGCCCCGTGCAATTTTCTCTTGGTTAGCACTTGAGGTTCCTAAGCCTTTAGCACGGTCTGAGTTTTGTAAGCATCTCTTTTCAAAAGCACGTTCAACCCTAAACCCAAAATTCAATTAGCCTGCCAACTCCACAGCTGACCTGTCGCTCCAAGGCGTGATAGAGGTTGGGAGTTTGGGCCGAAAACTCTCACTGAAGTCAGCTACAGGGCGGATGGGCTGTTTGACGCCTGGCTGCAGGAACGTGTTTAGGGCCTAAGGATTTTATGTGTAAGGGTTTTGTGTGTGGGTTTAGGGTGTGGCAAGGGCCCCTAGATAAGGTTCCCAATTTTCACAACACACAGAAGAAATCATGGTTTGCATCACTGAGTCCGAATGCCTAGAAGCCTTCTTCTTTTTGTTTGTGGGAGCGAAACCTACATGCGGCAACTGAGGTGCCTAGCTTGTAGGGTTGTAAGCTTTACTGCAAGACCCCAGGCAATTTCTCGATGCTTGCATCCTGGCGCCTCGAGTTGGGGAAGCGGAACCCTAAACCCTAAACCCTAAGCGGGTCTAGAATGATGCACGGTGGCAGGAAGAGGACCCCACACTTTGGCTCCAAACCTGAAGCTGACTTTACTCAACTCCTTCAGGGATGCTGTCAAGGAGCAAGGTTCTGGGGTTGAGAGCTTGGGGTGATAAGACCTAAAGATCCTGTAAACCCTAAAGTCTAAACTGCTTCACACATCTCTCCGAAACAGTTCAGAGATTTGCCAGTCGCAGCACTAAGCCCCAAGCCTTGTCTACAGTTACAGAGCCCCACATAAGCATAAGCAGTTTTATGGTGCTAGCCGTCTCTTATTGGCTTCAGGAGTTGCTTACGTGTGTTGTTTTTGTGTTTTTGTTTTGGTGGGTGGGGGGCTTAGTCTGGTTTCGGAGACCTTGGTCGAAGCTTCAAGTGAGCTCAAGTTCAGATAGGCTGGACACAGGGAGCCTGCAGACAAGGCCGCGCAATATTTGTTTAGGGTAACCCATATTGGGTTCAGTGTTCACGGTTTAGGTCATCAAGTTTTGTGTTAAGGCCTTTGCATGTTGTGTTTGGATCTTGTTCAGATTTCTCCATCCATCTATCTCCTTGCGGCTTCTACAAGTACAGTAGTTTAGTAGTTTACAGCCGTCAACCCAACAATCCTAAACACAAGACGTTGACAACCCTCAACGTATCCCGCCGACCACATTGCCAAAGACCCTCAAACCCCCCTGAGAGCCTAAACTCTAAGACCTAAACCTGTAGCCCAAGCCAAACCAGCCCAAACCGTAAGCCATGAAAACCTACAGTTGCTTGATGGCACCCTTAGATTTTACTTGAGCAAGTTTCGTGAACACAAAAACCGGTGAAACAAGAGCTCAAACCCTCAATCAGCCCTAAACCCTAAACCCTAAACCTCAAAGCCCCTGAACCACTAAACGCAGAACGAAGCAAAGACCCTCCGAGCCCACCTGCGAGCTCCCTCCTGAACCCCCTAAACCCTTGACCCCTTAACCCCTAAACCCCTAAAACCTGAAACCTAAACCCTAAACCCTAAAACCTAAAACCTAAACCCTAAACCCTAAACCCTAAACCCCTAAACCCTAAACTTCCTAAACCTTAAACCTTGCCGAGGTCTCTCCTGAACCAGGCAAGATCCGGTCGGCCTACGCGGGTCGATCCCACTCGAGCAGCCGGCCCATGGTTAATATAGGGGCCTAAATAATTACGGTTTAGGGTTTAGGGTTTAGGGTTTAGGGGCCTAAATAATTACCTATACTATTTTGGGGGAGGCTCCCTATTATAACTATACTGTCAAAGAGACCAAAACCCTATTCTAATTAGTAAGCCGTCCATAGGGGCTCGAAATACCCTACCAATATGGAACAAGGTCCCAAAAGACAATCCTTATCAGGGTTTTCGGGACCTAATTCCATCATGCCTAAACCCTAAACCCTAAACCCCTAAACCCTAAACCCTAAACCCTGGAGCCTCTGGGTCTTCTTGTCTTTTAATGGAGTTCCGTTTTTAAGGTTCCAATGAGGGGCTTACAAGGGTACTGGAGGGGTGCTACAGTGTTTGGGTGCCGTGGTTTAGGGATTTAGGGTCTTAAGGTTCGGGATTTTGGGGTCGGGGGGGGGTGCAGTTGGGGTTTATGGTTTGGGTTTAGGATTCACGCTTTGCATAGATTTGCGGACTCTAAACCGGGGTTATTTTGTACGTACATATATACATATATATATATATATATACGTATACTTTTTTATATTCCTATACATAGAAGCCGAACTTTTGTGTCTGTAAGCATCCACATGTTTGTATTGGTATATGCATGTATATTCATTCGAAATAATTGGTAATGATAAACACGCGTAACAGTCATCATAGTCGCACTACTGTTGATGACATAGATCCTGCATTACCTCAAGGACCTTAAACGATGGGAATTATGTGGTATATTCCTTACTATGGGTAATGCAGGTTTTTTGATCATCAGCCGTATCACATACCCCAAAGCCCCTTACATGTTTCAGAAGTGGCAGCAGATTGCGTCCTTGAACTCTTAGTCCGGACCCCTGAAGCCGAAGCCCTGAACACTTCAATGTTATTTACGGTTTAGGGTTTCGGGGGTTAGGGTTTAGAAGATCATTGTGATAGTAAGCACTAAAGGTGGTCGGCGAAGTAGCTGTCGTAGGCACTTCGCCTTTAAGAGGAGTGCCAGCTGAATCCCAAACACTCAACCCAGCATCTGATTGATGACGGTCATGGAATTACTCACGATCACCCTAAACCCTAAACCCTAAACCCTAAACCCTGAACCCCGAGCCCCCTGTGCTGCAGATTTGAGAGCGCTTTCGGGATAGAGTTAGGGGGTTCAGGCTTACGGACCTCAGTCGCCTGGAGAATCAACGTCGTGTAACTTAGGTGAGAAAAACCCTGAAACCGCAACGCGAAGTTTTAGAGTGCAAGCTTTGTGTCTCAACTGTAGTACTGTAGGGGGTTGCATATTCCTCCAGCCAGCAGAAGAAGCTTTACATCTGCCCAGGTAGATTTCGACACCATGCTCACTACCTTCGCGCAAGGCCCGGTCCGAAAAACCGCCGAAGGAGCCCTTAAAGGAACCCTTGTACCCTTTAGGGTTTAGGGATTAGGGTTTAGGTTTTAGGGTTTAGGGTTTCGGGATTAGAAGGGCGAAGTAATCTACCCAACTCTATAAACTTAAGCCCATTTAACAAAAAAGAACGCTTGAAGACCCGGATCTCTGCTCTAGCTACGAATGCCAGCCTCCAACCCCTGAACCTCCGAAGCCCTTAGACCTAAGCACTGAGCTTCGATCCTAAGGTTTTTGGGTTCGCAGCCCTTGCGAATTTTCAGTTCGAACGGGTCTAGAAATTGAGTTCGGGCTGGGGTGATAAAAAAATGAACGTTTGGGGTTTACAGCTTGAGGCTTTCTCCGCGTTCGGGTTGGAGGTTGGGATATACCTGGACACCCTAAACCCCAAACCCCAAACCTTAAACCCTAAACCCTAAACCGTAAACCCTAAACCCTACCTGAACTTCCCTAAATCAAGGCCCACACTCCACTCCCAAACTCTAACCCCCAGACCCTGGTGTTACCGTAAACCCTAGGCCCTATATGGACCCCTTAACCCTGTATAAACCCTAAACCATAGACCCTAAACACTATAAACCCTAAACCCTAAACCTTACCCCTTAAGCTCCAAACCTTAAACCCTAAACCCTAAACCTTACCCCTTAAGCTCTAAGCCTTAAACCCTAAACCCTAAACCTCACCCCTTAGATTCTAAGCCTTAAGCCCTAAACCCTATCTAAACCCCATAAGCTCTAAACCTTAAACCCTAAACCCTATCTAAACCCCATAAGCCGCTTAGCCCCAAAACGCAGCGAAGCTCCCCCAGACCGGGCACCTCCTCGCGTGCACGTGTTCATGAGGCCAGGGACCAGCGAGAGCTTGTTTTTGTCGGTATCTTTAAGAAACCTGTAGAACCCTTAAAGGAGCCCTTCAGAAACCTATATAGAACCCTTAAAGGAGCCCTTAAGAAACCTATAGAACCCCTTAAAGGAGCCCGGGTTCTTTTTAAATTTGGTGTCTTAAAAAATGCTGCTGGTTTAGGTTGTTTGGGGTTCTTGTTCTTGGGGGCTCCTTGTGTGACCTCAAGGTTCAACGTGACGTTTTTAGGGGTGAGGGCTTCATGTCTTCGCATTTGGAGTCCGTGTGCTTGTAGTTCTGTGGTTCCTTGGTGGACGTAGTTCTGTTTGAAGTGTACATGGCTTGGTGTCGTGAGGAGAACCCCATGGGTCCATGTACCTAAATAGTATATACTTTGGCCCCAGAGTACCCCTATAGGAACTACTTGAAGGCCAAAGTATATACTATTTGAGCACATGGACCCTTAGGGGAAGTGCAGCACTCCACCTCATGTGGAGTGGCAAGGTTTTGACTTCAAGAGATGCTCATGCATGTAGGCATCTCACGCAGGTTCAACACCTGAACGTCCTGAAAGAGCGCTGAGGGTCCAAGTGCCCAATAGTCTTGTGTTTTTTGTAGCAAAAACCTTTTCAGAGTGTGGAGTCTTGTACTTAACATCCGATTATTTGGGTACTTGATGTTGTCCCTAGAGAGCCACTTGGGTACTCTGGGCGAGTGGCGTAGGCTTTGGGTTCTTGATCCGGTCGGTCCCCTGAGGTGAGGCTGAGGGCTTGGCCCCTTAAGGGGGGCGTCCGATATCATTTGCCGAAGCTTCACCTATACATGAACGCCCCCTCCAGTTTTTTGGTGGCGTTGTGCGATGCGGAGAGACCGAAGTTGTTGAAACTCCTGCGAACCCGCATGAATACCCACACCCCGAAACTAAACCCCAAAAACTCAACTCTAAAGCCCTAAGCCCTAAACTCTAAACCCTACACAGTACCGTTATCGAAGCCTAAACCCTGAACCCTCCAAGTTGCCCCTCATTGCCTGCAAACTGGGTTCTTGTCAAGGGACTTAGTTTAAGTTACTATAATAAGGAAACCATTATTTACTATAGATCCCCATTATGGTAACCCTAAGCCCGAAACCCTAAACCCTGAACTAAATTCCTGAACAAAAACCTAAGAACCCAGCAAAATAGTATGTACTAAAAGATCCCCATTATGGTAGCTTAAACTAGATTTCCTTAAACCAGAACCCAGCAAAAGCCCTTCAACCAAACCAGAGAGCATGGCCCAGGGCCTGGAAGTTTGTCAGTCTTTCGGGTAGCTATACTTATAGGGGCCTACATAATTGCCTATACTGTTTGGGGGCTCCGTGCTATAATTATAGCATAATGGACCCCAAAGCCCTATTCTAACTTATTTAAGGCCCCCTACAGTAAGCGGTTGAATGTATAGGGTTTGGGCATTTTGGGATCCAGGGACTTAGGGCTTCGGGTTCAGGGTTTAGGGTTTAGGGTTTGGGATGAAAGGGTTTAGGGATGAGGATTAAACCCGAAGCCCGAAACCCTAAAGGTTTCTTTTTCGCAGCGCATCACCTACTGAGATCCTGAAACGGACCCTAAACCCTAAACCCTAAACCCTAAACCCTAAACCCTAAACTGTCAGACCATAAACCCACACCCATCCCGCTAAACCCACCTCAGAAGCCCCAGGGCCGTGTGTACTCCACGTAATATATGGGCCCTT